>KZ506088.1:116939-137747 GCA_002844005.1 Limosa lapponica baueri | reverse complement strand
GGGGGGGGCGGGGAGGGCAGGGGGCGTGTGAAGTGGGAAACTGCAGCAGAACAGTAGTCAGAGAGAAGAATGAGAGTATATGCATCAACTCTGCAGACATCAAGGTCAGTGAAGAAGGAGAGGAAGGAGGTGCTCCAGGTACTGGACCAGAGATTCCCCTGCAGCCCATGGTGAAGACCATGGTGAGGCAGACTTTCCCCCTGCAGCCCATGGAGGTCCACAGTGTAGCAGATGTCCACCTGCAGCCCTTGGACGACTGCATACCAGAAAACTTGGATATGCTTGAAGGAGACTGTGACCCCATGCAGACCCCGTCCTGGTGCAGGCTCCTGGCAGGACCTGTGGACCTATAGAGAGAGGAGCCCATGATGGAGCAGGTTTGCTTGCATCCTGTGGGGACCCACACTGGATCAGTCTGTTCCTGAAAGACTGCACCCCATGGAAGGACCCACACTGGAGCAGTTTGTGAGGAACTGCATTTCACAGGAAGGACTGACACTGGAGAAGTTCATGGAGGACTGTCTCCTGTGGCAGGGATCCCATGCTGGACCAGGAGAAGAGTGTGAGGAGTCTTTCCCCTGAGAAGGAAAAAGCAGCAAAGAAAACCTGTGATGAACTGACCATAAGCCCAACTCCCAGTCCCCCTGCACCACTTGGTGGGAGAAGGTAGAAAAAAACAGGAGTGAAGTTGACCCCAGGAAGAAGAGAGGGATGGGGGAAAAGTGTTTTAAGATATGATTTTATTCCTCATTAAACTATTCTGATTTGATTGGTAATAAACTAAATTAATTTCCCTGAATTTAGTCTGTTTTGCCTTTGATAGTAATTGGTCAGTAATCTCTCCCTGTCTTTATCTCGACCAATGAGCCTTTCACTGTATTTTTTCCTCCCTCTGTCCAGTTGAGGAGACAGAGTGATAGAGTGGTGTGGGGCACCTGGCATCCATCCACAGTCAACTCACCATAACACTTTGGAAAGAAAATAGATTTGGGGAATGTAGAATTCTCAAAAAATTACTTAGAATTAACAAGTACTTTTGAAAATACATATAGAAAAACCTACCAGAATAAATCCCAAAAAGCAAATGCTGGTTCTCTTGCAAGATCTATGTTTAAGTTCTACGACATCTTTACATGTTCAAGACTAGTAAAAGATAACTGAGAAAGCCTCTGCAAGATTGTGAAATGTGTGCTTAAATTACTCATTGCCTGAATGCAAGTTTTACAAACATAGTTGTGCGTTATCAGACAGATACTGCTATGCCAATGCAGGACACAATTAAGACAACCCTGTAACTGTAAAGATATTAAATGAGGGAGAGACTACTACATTATGTAAATACCATGTACTTCGAAATGTACGTCACTGTAAAAGGAGATTTTGTGAAAAAAAGGTTTTTGTGGAAGTATTAGGGCACTGACATTGTACCACTAGTTGAAAGATTAAAAATATTTATTTATATGTTTTCTCACTATGCTTTCTCTGCCCCATGCCACATTAAGCACATTAGTGTCTTTCTAAAGGTAATGCATATACACTAACAGTAGCAGGACATCTCAAAAAATGTGCTCTTTTTTTTGGAAAGACAAAGAAAATAAAAATTATTATTGGAGTAAAAAATTATTTGAAGTATTTTCTTTTTGCTTCAAAATAATTTATTTAGTTTTCACCACCTCTGCATTTCAAGGATATTGAAGCAAATGAAGTAAAGTTCCACCAACATCTCCTGTAAAAGAGAAAATTCATCATCAGAAAATATGCTACATCTAAAATTTCCTTATGCATTAAAAGTCCGGATGTTTGACTTCTGCTTTAGAGTTTTACACTGTTATATTGGAATTTCTATTGATTTCATCTATTCTATGTAAACTAAAATTATAAATGAGACTGTTTTTTCATCAGTTTAAAAACTGATTTTAAAAACTGATTTTAAAATCTTTTTTAAGTCATATGTGAAAGTCTACATTTCATATAATTTTAATTTCTTCTAAATATATTAATTTCTATAAAAAATTCAAATGTTCTAGAGAAAAAGTATTATTTCAGAAGTGCATGATTGTATGTTATTTCACAGTATTTCCTGGTACCTTTCACAGTGCTAACTCCAACGTGTTATGACACAATCTGGGCCTTGAAATATTTGGGTTTTATTTTGCTTTAAAAATTATAAAGGGCACTGATACTTAGCACCTACTGAAACACTATTTTAGCTTTTAGTTCAGTGCTACACTTAACTTATTTTAGCTTTTAGTTCAGCTACACTTTTAGTTCAGTGTAGTAATGAGACTATGTCAATTTGGCAAAAATCATTTGAGAAAAACCCCAGAATTTTGAAGGAAACTAACTTGCTTTGAAAGTTTTTTCACAGGCTGGGTTTCATGACAATCAGAATCATGTTTTTTAATGTTTACACTTTAAACAAAACTTTTTTTAGAGTACTGCCAGTAGTAAGTACTCAGTAATGGGTAGACACTATAGAGATTTCTGCATTTGAAATATTAACCAAAAACAGTATGTGCAAATTTGAAGTAAAGCATTTGCTCATATAGAAATCAGTAGGGATTACTATGGACTTCTACAGTGCAGCAGATTTTTTTCTTTCCAACAGGGTCAATAGAACTTCTACTGGAGATTTATTTCCTGAATCAGATAAAATAAAAATAAGTTTAAGGACTGGCTTTCAGAAGACAGAAAGGAAGAAAGAAAATATCTTCTTATCTTAGCATTTTAGCTTCTGTTTTATAAATCACTCCACATTTCACTCAATAGTAAGCTTTTCTAATTTCAGTGGTATTTGGTAGATTGAATTTCAAGAGAGAGTTAAGGTTACTAAAGTGTTAACATTTTTTTCAAAAAAAAGTGATGGCTAGAAAAGTACAAAGGAAACCAAAGCAAGAAGAAGTTGATTAATTGGCTCCTATAAACACCTGTTCAACATTTTTTATTTGGTCAAGTTGTAAACATTCATTAAAAATCAATTATAAGATTGCTGTAATTCCAAAAAACACTCTTCAATTGTAGTCTTTATCTTCATTATGTAATATGCATCTCAGCTTCCAACTGGTGCAATTTAATTCCAGGGAAATAACAAACATACTCTGATCTTTTTCCAGTCATAATGATAGCATATCCTCTATAATGTGAGTTCATAATTGCACAGTTTGAAAAATGCCTTCCAGTTACTGTGCTTCCACGATATCGTGCTTTGTATCTAAATGACACATTGTGATCATCTGTCACCTAAGAAAGGGAAACCTCCTGAGTTCTGTGTTTGGTTTTTGGTGTTTGTTTTTTTTTAACTTTTGGCTTTCAATGAAAGGTAGAGCTGTCTGAAATTATGGTGGTTATTTTCCAAGCTTAATTGGAAACAGAGCAGGAATTATTTTGCACTTTCTAAGAAACCATATAATAATTGAATACATTTGTTTTGTGTTTTGGAAATCTTTTTAAATGCTTTGGCTGCACAACTGCTGGGTGGAAGAAGTGTTTTGCAATTAAAAATAACAGTGTGAGAGAGAATTTTAGTGTACCTAGTATAAATCTTACTAAAATTTCTCTCAATTTTTGCTCAACTTCAATGAACAGTAACTTTTTGTTTTGGGTAAATCATGTGCTAGACATCTGGAGAGCTAAAATGCAGAGGTGGACAGGGAAAGACTAACACGCCCAGTTTTCTAATACTCAGCTAGTATAAATTAGGCCTTTATCTTATAAAATCAGAGAGATAACACAGTTCCTAGCAAAATGCTATAAGGATTTGAAGACTAAAGTATATATTCTTCTGAAGCATGGCCTTAAAGGCTCATTTTAATGAAAGGATACCATAAAATAGTTTTAGTAAGAAATACTCCATTTCAATATATTTGCCAAGAAAGTGCAGTATCCTTAAGACTTAGTTTAGTAATTGGTAATACCTTCAATATCTACTAATACATGAGAGACAGCCAGGGACACTGAGTTTTTCCAGGAAATATCTCTGGACCTCTGAGCTGAGCAATGCACACCTCCCAGATGCGACTTTGCTTCCTCATCTCCTGGCAATTCCTCCCAAAGACCCCTGTGTTAAAGAAGCGGCAAAGGAAGATATCTGTGCAGAGTTAAGATTCAGAATACAGCTTAAAGAGTTTGCAGATAAATCTAAGGAACACAGGTTAAAAACTTAATGAAACAAGTCTGTTCTTTTATTTGAGAATTTAGAAATACCATATAAATATAACAAGCAATTAAGCCTCAGTTTCTGTTTAAAAAAGAAAAAAAAAAGGGAAGGAGTATACAATGACTAAAATTTTCTCATCATCTGTTTCAGGAGCAATCCTAAAACAAGTCTCTCACTGTTTCCTGATGACTGCCAATATAACATTCTGGTAAATCCAGCAGATGTCAGGTATTGGTCCTCTCTGCAGAAAGTGTTTTTCCACTGGTCATAAAAATCTTGAAGCTTGGAATGTAATAGGAAGAGTCTAACAAAACAGAACTGTGATATAAAAATAACTGTTTTGTATGCCACTCTGTTTTTTGAGGTGTCTGGGGTCTGATTGCATAAGCAAAAGGAATTTTGCCAGACAGTAGAGAGAACATGTTACAGAAGAATTTCTTTCTACCAGATCTTTCAGGGATGATTTTTTTCTTCTGTTTCCATTTTGCCTCATTTCTGTAGTCCCAAATACATCACATTTGATTGTTCTTTCTGAATTGAGAAAACATGAACAGTTCAGGAGGTCATAAATACCATGATGGACCAGAGAGTAATGATGCCACATTTAATTCAGTCCAAAATTACTTCTCCATAGGTTTTTATAAAATACCTTCTTTATTTTTTAGGAACGGGTCCAGAGGAAGGCCACAAAGATGATTAGAGGGCTGGAGCACCTTTCCTGTGAAGAAGGCAGGCTGAGAGAGTTGGGGTTGTTCAGCCTGGAGAAGAAAGGACTCCAGGGAGACCTTAGAGCAGCCTTCCAGTACCTGAAGGGGGCATACAGGAGAGATGGGGAGGGACTCTTTACCAGGGAGTGGAGCGGTAGGACAAGGGGTGATGGTTTTAAACTGAAAGAGGGGAAATTTAGATTAGATACTAGAATGAAATTCTTTACTGTGAGGGTGGTGAGACACTGGAACAAGTTGCCCAGAAAAGCTGTGGATGCCCCATCACTGGAGGGGTTCAAGACCAGGCTGGATGGGGCTTTGAGCAACCTGGTCTAGGACTAGTGGGAGGTGTCCCTGCCCATGGCAGGGGGGTTGGAACTTGATGATCTTTAAGGTCCCTTCCAACTCTAACCACTCTATGATTCTATGAAAAACATAACTCTGCAGTCTCAGACTTATGAAAGCATCTGTTTTGTGAACTATGTTGAAACCCTCTGCATGACCTTAAGTGTTATTTCGCATAGGGATGGATGTAAACTAATATATCTTCTGAGTTTCACATTTCAGACTGATATTGTCGATTTTATTGTTTATTGAAATAAGTGGCCATTATGTCTTCAAGTCTACCATTGTGTTCCACACAATTAATTATTTGAAGCCTAGTCTTCTTTTAAATAGCTTTTGATTTGCTTTGGTGCAGCTCATCATTCTTCTCAGTTGTATAAGTAAAAAGCTAGCAAACTAACATTTAAGTCCCTTCTTTGTTGTCTGAACTTACTGCATTCATCAACAACTTGTTGGCTCTTCTTTGGATAATGATCTCTGTTGATTGATAGGACTTTTTGTCAATAAAGGAACATTCACAGAGACAACCTCTTTTACTACAGTTAACTGACTGCAACCCTAGCCAGTAAATATATTTTTTTTTCTGTAAAGTAGAACAAATCAAATTTGAGAGAAAGAAAGTGATCTTGATCCTCTCTTTCCCTTTTCCCACAAGATGTGAGAGAACGCTGATTGGCAATGGTGTAAATTCAGGGATTTTATCATCTTTTAATAAATGTGTATTTTAAGCTACTATAATTTCTTATTTCAAAGGAGGTATTAAATTTATTTTAATGTAATACTAGATCTGAGGAATGACTTGTCTGTTATTTACACACAGAGCCTCAACTGCTGTAAATCACTATAGCTACATTTTCTGTGATGGAATGGTAATGATTTAATACCACTTGAACATCCATCTCTGAAAATTCTGGTACCAAGTGTGTTGTATTTGCATAAAAGAAAATTTGTAAAGCTGAAGTTCATGCTTATCTACTACTGATGTTATGCACATTCCTGACCAGGAAGACTAGAAAAGAAAATGTAGAAGCTTAATCTAAAAGCCTTAAATGAAATGGCTGAATGACTAAAGTTATGGTTTGAAATAACCGATTTCTATCATGTGAACCAACCGATGGAATCATCCTGCTAGAGAGAAAGCTGGAGAAATTATTAGATAGATATAATTGATTATTTAGAAACCATCTGAGAGATACTTCACAAAGTTGTATCTGTTGACATCTTCATTTGTGTAGGCAGACAGGAGATAGCATTGATACCTGCAAGCACGTCGTTTCTTCTTTAAAACAGAATAGAGGGAGTAGACTGTAAGAGTAGCATAATTTGCATATTATACACTTTAAATGTTGAATGCCTTCATGTGAAATATGATGCTGAATGATATTTTGTGATGGGACAATGCAGGGTTCATAATGGAGACATGAAGAGAAAACAAAATATTTGAAAGGAGTCTGTGTTCCTGAACAGTTAGTAGGCATATTTACATGTGAAACATTGTAGAAGAATATTGCCCAGTGTCCCAGTTCACCTAAATTATTTTGGTCTTCCTCCATCAGTGAAAGTGAATACTGAAGAGTGACAGCTATCAAATGTGGTTTTGTATAGTACCTGAGAAGTTTCTGTTCCCCAAAATGTTAAGAAACATGCTTCCAATAGAGAGGTAGATAACCTTAGCACACCAGGCTTTTGAAGCAGATCACTTATTGCCAGCTTTTCTGCATCCTTTCCCTATCAAAGTCTGGTGCTGCTCTCCCTGCTAATGAAAAAGCCCTGGCAATTCCTGTCTCTCCTTCAGAAGGAGAAAGTCTGTACTCACTGAACACTTGCACTTCAGCCTTGCCGTTATATTTCAGTTCACTTCCACTACATTTACACGTACTGTGACATCACACACCAAAAAAGTAAAAGTGGGAAGGAGGGGTGTTGCTGGTAGGGATCTGATCACAAGTATTGAATGTAGCAGTTGATTTATAAAGTATTACAGAGACTCTGCTGTTCTACAAAAAATGAAGTAACAGCAGAAACACAATAAAATAATTCATTAGTCTTTTATTAAGTAGGTTATCAAGTAAGGCATTTGTGACTTCAGGAAAATTATATTAACATTGTGTAATCAGGTGAAACATTAGGAAATAAAAGATTATGAAGCTCATAAAGAGAGTAAAGATCACCTAATACATTGCCTGGGTTTTGTCAAAGATCACAATTTGAAAGAAATTTCTCTGTCTGTTGGTTTAGCTGATTAATTTTACATTGGCATTGGACAAGCCTTAATGAGAACTATACTTCTTACTTTGTAGACATGTTTACAATTTTTAAAAGAGTGAGGACGCAGAAGAGCAAGAAGAAGAAAGCAGTCAAATTTTGCAGCTACCTCATTTGTTTTAGGGTATGCAAGAGAAATGCGATGGTTAGAAGCCAAAAAAAAGTTTTGTTTGTTCTAATTCTTTTGTCATTGACGTTAGCTGTGTCATAAACTTCAGGGAAAGGGATTAAAATAACACTGAAAGATTTTTCAATCCTATTCATAAGATTTCCTGTTTCTGAAAGACATCTTTTATTCACCAGCAGTGAGGTTATGTGTGAGTTGTGCTATCATGTTAACTGAACAGTGCAAAAGTGTTATTTTGTATGGTTTTCCCTTTACTACAGATTCATATACCCAGAATTGACAGCTCTGCCATACTTTACAACTTACCCCCTCCCTCCCTAAGTGATCTTTTGAAAGATTTAAAGTATTCTAAAATAATTCAATAAAGTTCCAATTTTCACCTCTTCTTGAAAAGCTCAGGGCCTGTTCACACATGCAGGCAGTATTAGGAAAGTCAAAGCCCATCTACAGTTTAAGCTGTGGAAGAGGATCAAGTTAGGGAACACTTAAACAAACTGGAGATACACAAGCCCATGGGAGCAGACTGGATGCATCCATGAATGCTGAAGGAGCTGGTTGATGTCATTGTGAGGCCATTATCAGTTATCTGTGAAAGTTCATGGAGACTCGGGGAGATTACTCAAGATTGACAGAGAGCAAATGTCACCTTTATCTTCAAGAAGGTCAAGAAATACCTGGAAAATTATAAGCCCATCAGCCTCACCCCAACTAGAGCAAATAATCCTGGAAGCCATTTCCAAGCATATTAAGGATAAGAAGGTGACTGGGACTAGTCAGCATGGATTTATGAAGATGAAAACATTGCTGATAGCTCTCTATGAAGAGATACTGGCTTCATGGATGAGCAGAGAACAGTGGATGTTACTTACCTGTTCTTTTCAAGGCTTTCAAGGCTGTATTCTGAACATCCCCAAAGATATATCACCCAAGTATGTGGTAGACAAGTGGACAGTGAGGTAGCCTGGAAACTGACAGAACTAATGGGCTCAAATGATTACGAGTGGCATGATGTCCTTGCCACAATGAAGTCCATTATCCAGTGTTGCGTCCCAGGGGTGGATACTGGGTCCAATGCTGTTTAACATCTTCATTAATGATCTGGACGATGGGGCAGGGCGCACCCTCAGCAAGTTTGCATATTACACAAAACTGGGGGGAGTGATTGACACAGCAGATGTATCTGCTGCCATTCAGAGAGACCTTAACAGACTGAAGAAGAAGGCTGACAGGAACCTCATAAAACTCAATACAGGGAAATACCAATTCCAGTACATGCTAGGGGCTGATCAGCTGGAAAGCAGGTCTGCAGAGGACCTGGATGTTCTGGTGGATAGCAAAGTACCCTTGCAGTAGAGAAGTCCAATAGCCCTTTGGGCTATATTAGGAGAACTGTTACCAGCAGGTTGAGGGAAGAAATCCTTCCCTACTCAGCCCTGGTGAGACACTTCTGGAATGCTGGGCTCAGTTCTGGGTTCCCCTGTAAAAGAAAGACAGGAACTTACCTGAGCAAGTCCAGTGAAGGGCCACAAAGATGGTGAAGGGACCGAAGCATCTCTCCTATGAAGAAAGGCTGACAGCTGGGATTGTCCAGCCTGGAGAAGAGAAGGCTCAGGGGGATCTTACTATTTGTACAAACTGGAGGATGCAAAGAAAACAGAGACAGGCTATTCTCAGTGGTGCTAAGTGACAGGACAAGAGGTAATGGGCACAAACTAATATAGAAGAAATTAGACCAAGGCATAAGAAAAAATGAGTTTTTACTTTGAGATGTTTGACCACTGGAAGAGTTTGCCCAGAGTTTTGAAGTCTTCATCCTTCAAGATATTAAAAAATTGACTGGACGCAGCCCCAAGCAATCTAGTCGAGATGTCCTTGGTTGAGCAGGTAGGCTGCACTAGATGACTGCCAGATGTGCCTTCCACTTGCTACAATTCTGTGATTTTGTACTTTTATGAATAATCTCTGGGAATTTACTTTTATCTGAAGGATTATTTTCTAATAAAACAACTGCCTGTAGCTGCTTAGTTTGCTTTAGCTCTAAAGCAGTACTCTCACTAAGACAGTTTGATTGCCTCACTTATCCTCCTTCAATTAAAAGCGCATAGTAAGTTCATTTAACATACATCTCATCAAAATAAGAGCTAAACTCTACACCAAGCTGGTGAGATCATATTCATGTAACACATATTTTTTAATTTGTTTTGATAAGGAATTCTGTCCTATGGTACATAAAATGGCTTTAAAAGTTGGACTCCTGAGGCTGGGTATACCATGAGGCACTCTTTTCTCCCCTTTAGGGAAACTCTGGTGAATAAGTAAATTTATGTGGAAAATGTTTGTTTTAATTACAGTCTTCAACTTTATTTACATTTAAGCTAACAGTTCATCTCTTTAATTTGTGTGCTTTTGCCTTGTCTGCAAGACACAGTTTTGTCTAACTGTATACATGCATTAAGTATTCAACTGATAAGAAAGAATAACACTAGGAGAAATGGCACAAGTGATCCTGAATGGTGTTGATTAAAATGGATGACTCAGTTCAGATCTCACTGCTTTCTGTTCTGTATTGATAGGTTGCCTTTGGGGATGTAGATGTTGCATTGTTTTCAAATGACTAGAATACATAATATCTTCATTAGGTGTTCTCCAGACTTTCCAAGTCTCTAATTTTGTTGCATAAAAGAGTCTCATAGGACATTTCCCTTTGATTTAGCATAACTTCATTTGCATAAAAATCCTTTGCCTGGAAATAAGAAGAGGCTCCACATACATTATACGTTATCCCTGACTGTATACCGAACATTACCAGAACAGGATTACAATTCATCCTCCAGTAGGGGGTTGACTCAGAGACTAAATATCCCCTGGATATGTGTAATTTCCTGTTTTTCCATTTCTATATAAGACCTACTACTGAAGCAACCACAAATGCCATGCAGAAAATTCTCAACTCCCAAATATTAGCCCACCTGTCCGTGCCTGGCTTATAGAAATTTTTGGTGTCCTATGTATTTTTGTACTGAAAATCTAAAGAATGAGCTAGGATACTCCCCTCTAGATAAGCATTTCTAGTTAAAGAAAATTATGTCATAGAACAAAGAATTCATATAACATTTCTTAAGGTATTGAAATCTGCATAAAAAGCAGAACTTTAAAAATTAAGCTAGATAAGCACTGTCTTTGTGTCATGCACTGATCTACCCCATATTTATGGCAATGACTGACATATGGATAACTGGATTAAAGGATTTGAGACTGAATTAGGAATATCAAAGGGACTGAGGGTGACAGGGTTGATAATTTTTTGTTTTCTCCACTGTAATGATAACATTACAGATTTTCAACCAGTGGTACTTCATGTTCAGTACCTCGTGTTCAGTACCTCGTGTTCAGTTCATTTCAACTAGACCATCACTTTTCCAGGACTGACCTACGGCACAACTTTTTTCATAATTTTTTCTTTCACTCATATAAATAATTTTAGAATATTTGACAATATTCTTAGACTAACTCTTTTTCAAAGAAAATATTTGCAATTACTGATTATAGCAATTACTGATTACAGTCGTAAGCTATGTAAACCGTCCCAAACCTGCAGTTTCTTCCACCCGTGGGGTAAACCCAACCATAAGGTAAACAACTCAGCCTCTCATGAATTCTCTCCTAATCACTGTGTGCTTTTGACGATCCTACCAGATCAATCGAGTGATGACATTTAACGTCCCAGGACCATGGATAAATTGCTTTATTGCCAGTTTCCTAAGGGACTGCTGAATTGTATTGTGTACCATTGTCACAGGTCTGCTTATAATAATGCTTATTTTCTTTGGTGATAATTGTACAAGGTCAACGTGCAACTTCTTATTCAGCTGTTGAATTAAACAGGTTGCTACAGTGGGGTTTTTTCCTTACACCTGCATACATGTCTTGCACACTTTATTTTCACTGATATTACCTTAGAACCACAGTAACTTATCATTTTGGTTTCAGAATTCTGCCAGAAGAAAGATATTTTGTGGACTTTCTGACCGTGATACTTGTTCTGCTCATTCCTGGCTTGTCTTCAGTTAATGCTTTCTTACAGAAGGAACTGAAGTTTTAAATAAATTCAGATCCCCCTTTCCTGGAATTTCCTATGTATGATTCTTTCTACGTTCCTTTAACCATTTGTTATATATAAAAAATCTAATTTTATTTAACAGGGGTTTTTTGTCAGCATTCTTTTTCTCAACATTTTTCTTGTCCTCTTTTAATACTTCTTGACAAATGCGTTGAGGTTTAAGAAATGAACTCAATAGCAACATCATCCTTGCAAATGTGATTCTCATTTCTCATTGGTACTATCAGGCTCAGTCAGTTGTATTCACATATAGAGGTTTTAGAGCCTTTTGAGTTGCAAAATGAAATTACAGCAAACCATAAAATAGTAGTAGTGTGATGGCCTGTCACTCAAAGTAGGGTTTTCTATGTTAAATTTTGTCAAAATTAGGGAAAATTATGCGGATAGACTTTTAATTAAGAAAAAAATGTAAATGAGAAAAATTGAGGAGCAGATACATACTTTGTAACCTTTTTAAATCGACTTTTCTTTATCAACAAAATTTTATGCTCCCTGGAATCCCATCACATCTCATTGTTAGGTAGTATAGAAAAAAACAGTAACTTTGTCAAAACTTCATATTCAAAATGGGTAATACACGGAGCAAGATGAAGCAGGCATTTAAAACTGCTACATCTTTTCATGTGGCATCCTGTCTGTATAATGAGCAATTAAGTGTTCATCTAGGGTATATCTGTCTGAGCTTCCTGCAGACTGGACCTTTCTCCCCCTTTCCTCTCCCAACATACACTCAGTAGCACATCTGTTGGTCAAGACCATGTTAATCCTTATGACCAGACCTTTTTTTCACACCAGTCCGATTTGCTAAATGAGCATGTGTTCTTGAGCTTCTTTCCTATTTCATTTCTTCTTCCTGGGGAAGTCTAGTCCAGATTTCTGCACTACCATGAGTTTAGAAAATGATGGAATGGACACTAGCATACCACATGGCAGTGGTCAGTAATCCCCAAACCATGTTTTTGTACCAAAGAACAAGAAACTAAGAAAATGTAATTTATTGCTGAAGCCATTCTGTTTCTCTCTTTGCTTTCTTTTGCTCAAGGACTACAGTGCTAAAGACAAAACAAAACTCCCATTTGCTTAAATGGTTCAGTACTTCAAAGTTGTTCTCGTGGCAATATACTGGGTAAAAGAAAAAGTATTTTAAGGATCATACCTTCAAAAGTATCAGAAGTTTGAAACAAAAGGAAAAAGTTAGAAAATCTATCTCTTTTTGCTGTGTTAAGTGAGGCATTGTAGCACAGAGAAAAATGAGGCCTTTTAACACAAGCAGGAGGAAGCTGGAGAAGGGGGAGGGGTCAGGAAGACTGCAAAAATTCCAGAGAAGCTAACTGTTAAAATTCTTGTGAAAATGTTCAGCTTGCTGTGGAAAAGTCCATGGGGTATAAACAAAAAAAAATTTCTTGTTAAAATGTTTTGAAATCCCTGAAACTTTAACTTCTCAGGATATCAGCTTCAAAATTGTGTTCACACCAGCATATAACATGGCAGAAAGTTTTGCTATCTATAAGTCAGATTCTCCTGTAGATTAAATTGACATAATTCCACTAGAATATAACTGGATTTGATCTGATATTTCAAGTCTGACACCAAAACAAAGATTGAAACTGCATTTTTCCTATTTAAAGATATGCTTCTATTCCTTCATTGGACAGTTGTTGTTTATAGCTATCACATCTAAAGCATGCGAACAGGAAAACAGCTCTACAGTTTTCTACATAAATCTTAATTTTCTTTCATATGATGAAAACACTGTCAAGGTTATTTGAGTGGATTTGCATCCAGTTTTAAAAGTACTTCACTTTGAAGTAGAGTTAGGAGACTGTAGGAGATGTTAGGAGACTGTATTATTCACTAGCCACTGTGTCAGAAATACTTCAGGTGTATATGGTAGAAGGTTTATTCTTATGGCAAGAACAGAAAACTTAGTACTAATAAACATTTGATGTCAGGGAAGATCTTGATACTCAAATTGTTAGAGGGTGGTCGAGTTTTCTGAGGAAGTGTTAACAGCTCTGTTTTCCAAAGCATTCTTCTGCTGGACAATTTCAAATACAGGATACCAGCCCTGATGGACTGGTACCTTGACAGCATGACTGGTTTTCTGTTCCTTTTTGACACTTGCTTTATTTTTATACACAAGGGACAGATCCATCCATTGTTGGATTTGTGCCACACATTCGAATCTATAGGGTCTTACTAGTTTTCTACTTAGCTGTCTGGGGAATTGTTTATATGGATACTATGTATTAAAGCATGCTTTTCTTTCCTAGCTTTTTTTTTTTTTAATGTTTTTTGGATTGGTTCCAAGGTTTGAGCTACTGACTTTTAAAACTCAGTAAATTCTATTACTCCCAAGAAGTAATACTTGCATTATTTTATAAAATAAACTATAAACTATATAGCTTTCCCTCTAACCTCTAATGATGTAATCTCAATTTAAGTCAGTTAAGAGTGCTATAATAGAGCTAAAATTTCTGAGAATTTTTTTTTCTCTTACAGGAGTATCTTACAATTAATGTATCAGCCTGGGACTTAGCTGCTCTGGATATCATGCCCAATTCTGATGCTGTATACCCAAGTGACTTCTAAGACAGTCATTCTCTTTAGAAATCTGTTTGTTTATTTATGCATTAACATTTAAAACAATGTTCTCAGTCTAAAAGTGAAAACTCTGAAAGGCATTCAGATATATGAAGCAGGATCTGAAGAACTACCCAGGTGATAAATAGTTTAAGAATGAATATGTGTGCTTTGGGATTTAAAATTTAGTGTGGCTTGCAAGCTCTGATCAAGACATATAAGGAATGCTACAAAACTAAATTTATGTGCAAGATGAATATAGCATCTTAACAAGATTGCTGTACTTCACTCTCAAAACAAAACACACTAAACAAGCAGAAAAGGAAACCCACTGTGAGTGATGAGTGTTTTATCTTTAGCGAAATAAACATACATGGCTAAACTTTCTATCACATTTTTCATACACTAGGCCATTATGGTGCAACTTTTATTTTGCTTGGTTTACAAATACCTCATATATGCATAAAAGAAGCTTCAGTAGATTTTTTTGTTTTTCACGTCTTTTACCCAAAGTGAAGAAATTTACAATGCTTTGAATTTACAATGTTTTGTTTTCAAAAATTCTGAAAACAGCTAGAACAGTCTTCTACGGTGCATCTTTGCTTACCTGTTTCTAGGACTTATTTAAGTAAGAATTGGTAAGATGCTAGTTAACAGTAAATTCATGTTGTGAAAATAAATGTTTGTACATTCATGATTGATTAGACCATAGGTTGTCAAAGAACAACTAAATTTAATTTTTTTTTTAAAAAAAAGGTATTAGATTTATTTAAATAGACCACAACATTTATACAATTGCTCTACTCTGGGTTTGATACCACTTTGCCTTTTAAAAACTTTAGAAATAACACCTGATTAGACCTGATCAGTACTGTTAGTTTTGATAAGTACCTCCTTTTCCAAGTCAATATATCTGTTCAGAGGTGAAGAGAAATTGAATTAAAACCTTTTGAACTGATTCCTGTCTTTTCAGATGCAAGTACTACAAAGAAATAATGCTAATGTATATATTACCAAAAACCACCCTGAATTTTGTGATTTTCAAAACACAGATGACTTAATTTCAGTAATTTTTCTCATATTGAATATCTAAACTTCAATTCTGTCCCACGCAGGTGATTTAGACAACTTTACTTTGACTTCAGTAGGTGCTAGGCAAAAGCCATAAATGCATGGCTTTCTTTTGAAAAGTTCCTACTTCATCATTGCTTGGGGATATTTACTGTAACAATGCTAAAAACATAACCTCTTTCAGCTGTTTGGTAGATTATATTAAAAAAAATCTTTTGAAAACACTAGCTTTTACAAGAAGAAACTAATTAAGAGACCCTGTGGAGATAAGTAGCAAGGTGAACTTCTTGTACATGTCACTGAAGTGCTATGTCTATCACCATTTGTCAGCAGAAGAGAAGACAACTCCTGGGATGTCCAGCTACTTCCATTCTGACTTTGAGGGCAAAACCAGAAAGAAAAGTAAAGATTAAAATTTTCACTCACATAATTTCTTTGCTCAAAGACACAGAATCTCACCCATCAGAAGATGACCACGTACAACAGCTGATTTAGAAGTTGGAGAAATGGGTTTATGATGATATTGCTTTGTAAGGTCATCCGGTAAATCTGTTACATGTTAAATAAAGAAAAAAAAAAGGAAAAAATGTAGTTTAATTTGGGTTTTTTTGCACCTGTGGTGGGATGTCAAACCACTCAGAACTTTCAAGTAGATGTTTCTACACGTTTTTCTTTTATAACATGCAATGACAATCACTCAATAGGCTTTTTGAAAGGCTTTTTTAAATCAAAAAAACCAAGCTATATTTTAACAAAATTCTGAATGAGCGCCACCAACTTTCAAATGAAGAAAACTCTAAATACTTGGCAGAGGCATAACATAAACATTTATATGCAATTTCTATTTGTCAACTCTCATCTTTGCAATTGTTTGGTTTCCAATAAACTTAGTCAATTCCTGAGCTGTAGCAAATTCTGACTCCTTCAGAAGTTTCCCCCTCTACCAGTGTGGCTCCTGGCTTTGTTTCTTTCCCAGAAGTCTTATCCTTCACCTACAGGGACTTGACTTGCTTCTGTTAAATAAGCATGAGACAAGTTGGGAACCAAATCAAATGCATATCTGTCACAAAATCATTGGTGACACTTTAGCTGCCTTGCTTCTCTGGTTAAAGAGAATTTTTCCAGCAGTTTAAGGTGTAGCAATTGTAAAGGTTCATTTTACCCCTTCAAGAGCAGTCAAGTGCATGTGTGCCCAGGAATGACTTGCAGCCAATCCCTAGCCCCAACGTGTTTTTTTGGGGTGTTCCCTTTAACTGCTTGTGGAAATAAGGGAAAGGATCATGGATGAGGAACATAGTACCTGTCTCATATCACTTAAGTTTGGTGATCGGTCAGACAAGCACTAAATTGGCTGCCTCTTGTAAATGCCATTAAAAATCAAGAAACGGATGCACTTTGGAAGTGAAAGACTACACCTTTAAAGCAGGAAAAAGGAAAATCTTACATAAGTATGAAATCATCTTGTGGAACTAATTCATCAATACTAGTGATCACTGGAGCTAAGACCTTACTCAGATCAAAGTAGCTAAGGCCTTACTCGGATCAAAGTTCAGAACTGTTTTATTCAGGGGTCTAACTTCCAGCAGACCTGAAGTACCCATGCAGCTATAACCACTAATCCCATAAGCACTGTCCTACACTTCCTTCAATCACATCTAAACACTGTCTACTGTCAAAGGTACAATACTGGATTAGACGTATCATCATTATGATATGGGATGGCAATTTATATTTTCCCACGCTCTGCTTTTGTAATTATGCTAATTCATTGTTCATTACATAAAAACTGCAGAAGTATAACATAGCTCTTTTGCTTTGTAGGAAAACAAAACATTTCTCCTAGAACTCACTTCATTTTCTCAGTTATAGCTGCAAATGTGAGATTCACATAGACCTTCAGGGTAAGAAGGAGAAGAATGAAAATTAGGACTTATCTGTCTATAGTTTGCTTTTGAGAAAATCGCCTTTTGAAGACTGTTTTGTCCTGCTTGTTCTGTTCAGTACAATTAGCTTGATGTAATTAGCCTTTTGAGTTCAACAGGATTAGGTGGATGGCCCAGCTCTGACATTTTTCTCCTTTATCCTCCTCTTATGACATAATACAAGTTACTTGAAAAAGTAACTTAGCCGTATTTTTTAATCCATTTTGTCATAGAGGGAACATTGACTTATTATGAAAAGCATTCTGAATTTCCTTGACTAGGATACCTACACTTTTTAGTTTTTAATGGTTACAACATACAGCTGAATGCAAGTACTGTGATCCTTTTACAAGTACTTCACAGGCTAGCTTTATGACCTTGTGGCTCATTTGAACACTCCAGTAAAAGAATTTGGATCTATGCTAAAGTTTTTCAGAATCTCATTTTGTATAACCCTGCAAAGTGTCTATGTCACTTTTGTGGTACATTTCTACTCTTTAAAGTATAAACTATTAAAGTACATGATTTTATTAGACCATGTCTGCTAAGAAAATTCGGGAAGTTCTTAATGGTTTCACTGACCATACATTAATGTTCCTCTTCAAAGCATGAAAATCTTTAATTCTATCATACTAATGTGTATGACACCATCCTCTGTCTTCATAGCTAGTAATAGTAAATTTAAATATTCTAGACAAAATATTTGTACAGAGACTTTTTTCTTAAGTTAAACAAAATGATATGTTAATTAGATTAATATGGTAATAACACACCTACAGGTGTCAGCAATCCCTACAATTTAAAGAAAGTATCTTGTATAATAAAAATAGTTTAATTATTAAGATGAACATTTAAAAACTTTGGTCCTATATGCTGTATTTGTTGACTGAGAAAACATATCTTTATTTCAAGTTATTTTTAATTCTAGTAGACTCAATTAGTGACACAGATCAACGAAGACATATTAGTATATGTTTGCCTTTGATGGAAAAAACATTAAAAATCCATGACACTAGTCATGTTCAGAGTGAGAAACTTGTATTTAAAGGTAAACATAAATTTAATCTCACCTCTGAATCAGGGATCAGACTGGATTTTTCCTTAGTCAATGCTGAAGCCTATTAAAGCATGTAAACACCAATATTACCAGGATTTCTATGACTGTCAAATGTTTGTGATGACTTTTTCCCATCGTTAATTCTTGAGCACTAAGTTCTTTATTGATAGGGAAGTCTTATACATGTAACTCTGTAAACTTCTTTGTGTCCTTAATTTATACTAAGGGTATTTTTACACTAGCTGTACCTATTTGATTAGTCTCATGTACTATCAAACATTTGGCAGCAAAGATGTAATAATTTCTGATGGTTAACTTCCATATTCTGAATAGTTGCTTTGGTTTTCTTTATACCAGTTTCAAACCAGCCAAGCACTGCACTACTTGTAGGTTTTTTAGCAATAATCATCTACATACTCTTCCACCAAACCTTACTGTTTCCTCTTTCCCACCACTTCTTTCTAGTTTTTGCTCCTCATAGATTGCATGATACTCTCTTTTACATGCACCTCACTCTCTCTGGAGCTCTTGTCTCCTTGGAGCAGTGTCAAAACTCTGTTTATGGTAAATTGTGCACATTTCAGCTGCTTCATTACATGACAATGCACACACATTTTCCAGGGAAAAAAGACTCACTCATACCAGTTTAAGCCCATATTCCAGGCCACTCTTGGATTTTACATGCTCCTACCACTGTTCAGGAAATTGTTAGCTACTTTTTTATCTGGTATGCCTCCATGCTGGACAAAAACTTTGAATAAAAAATGTTACTGTGATATGTCAAAGATGAGAATTGTTAGTATCATACTGAAAAATCATTGTATTTGAACATACACTGATGCTTTTTGCTTCTTTTAATCTAGTTACTCAAGATGCTAAATACTTCTGGTTTAGCTGTTTTCTGTTTAAAAATGCTATTGTGTTCTTTCTTATTCCAAACAGCAAATGAACACCACCCGAGAAGGTTTAATAGGATATACAACCTCAGCAGGAGCCCTAGCCTTGATAATTGAATGGGAGTGCAGTAAGCATGAATAGCAATTTTTCCAAAGCACATCCTCCAAATTACTGTGTATACATTGATTTAATTTTTTTATTTAAAATCATACTTCTTTCTGTAGTGAAAATCATCTCCAGTTACAGTGCATAGAAAACATACTGACCCATCCGTGCTCATCAAGTTTTCCCCTAGTGTTTTTCACATAGGCACAGGATGACTCAAGTCTATGGCTTCTAAAAACCTAACAGATGAGTCTAACCTGCCTTTCTCCTTGCTATTTAAAAGTAAGTTGCAATTGTAACACTGGCACTGGGACATTTGTTTTTGCTTTATATTCTCTTTCAGAAAAAGTCTCACCATGGAAAACTTAAAGGGTCTAACTTATTGATTACAAGTTTTCCTCACTATATTTGGGGGGTTTAAATTTTGTCATCACTCTGAAAAAAAGATAATTTAATTGCAATAATATCAAGCAAAGGCACTGCAGGTAAAGAACACACCTTTTTTTCTTCTGCCATTGGAAAAAAAATATCTCTACAGCTACCTGCTGGTTTTCAGAGTGTCACGAGCTCCATGCTTAGAGAAACGCCTGTGCCAGGAAAAGCAGTTTCACACAGAGCTGGCCTTTTTGTGCCTGCACCTTGGATGCCTTTTGCTAAATCTAATCTTCTAATTAGGCTCTGCATGACAATGAGGTAACATTGGTAGTCTGCAACTGCTGCTTTTTGATGTTGTCTCTGATACATGCTTGCCTTGAACTCTCAGCTGTCAGAATCATTGGGCTTAACCAGGAAGGATAAATGTTTAAAAATGTATTGTTATTAGACAGGGGTGTTAAAGGCCACTGATGCTTCTCCTATTCTTCTAATTTTGAGACAGTGTCTCTGAAACACCATAAATGACTAGAGCTATGCATTCTGCCGACAAGTATCAAACTAAG
This sequence comes from Limosa lapponica baueri, assembly GCA_002844005.1. Classification (NCBI taxonomy): domain Eukaryota; kingdom Metazoa; phylum Chordata; class Aves; order Charadriiformes; family Scolopacidae; genus Limosa; species Limosa lapponica. Next base: position 117,454 of record KZ506088.1, on the reverse strand, counting down.
CAAGTATCAAACATATACTTACATATATTTATCTAGCTTTTGTCTAAATAGATATATTTATCTAGCTTTTCTTGGTAAGCAAAGATATTTGTTTTTTCAGTCTTTCTCAGCTCTAGAAAATTATTCGAATTCTTAAAAAAAAATCTAACCTGACATTTCCATCTGATTTACTAAAAATTCATGCTTCTGGTTTTCTTTTTCTCCTAATGATTTATGTTTTATGATCATACAGTGCTATGAAAGTTAACATGGGAAAACAGACATATTTCAGAATTATAGTATAGTCTCTCCTACTTTCTCATCCCCGTTTAGAATTATTGAAAGGTGTCACGGTTTGGGCCTGTGGCGGTGTGCTCTCCCTGTTCTGCTCCCCCCACCACCTCAGCTCCTGCTCTGGCCTTGGCCACCATGGCCATCACAACATCAGCTGTGATAACTTGCACCTGGACTTTGGGGGATGGCTGGCAACATAGTTAAAATACTGTCTGGAGTGGGGACCTAGAAATTTTGTTCCC
>KZ506088.1:96496-109191 GCA_002844005.1 Limosa lapponica baueri | reverse complement strand
GCAGGTGGGACCCCTCTATGCTTTTCTTCTTCCAACCCTCCAATGGGGCAAATAATGAAGTCAGCTACCTTGGTTGTTATAGCAATAAGCATAAGCAAGAGCCTCTCTGCAGTTTGTTCATATTAATTACAAGTGTCAGGCCTTATCTCTGCTAGAAGCAGACACTCTGGAAAATATATCCTTGATTTCAGAGAGTGCAGTTAGAAGAGTCTTAACTGAAAAGTAAAATTACTGAACAGAAACTTTGTTCTGCTTTACTTCAAACTAGGACATTTGGGAATGAAATTTATTAATGAAATTGCTTTAGTATAATTTTCTGGGATGATAGATAGGATTTGAACCGCTCAGTAACTGCTTGTTCATGCTAAAACAAAAAATTATGAAAGCCTCAAAAAAAAAAGAAATCCAAACACTGTGGGAGATTCTACATCTATGTATGTTTAAGCTTTCATCTTCGCATAATTTCTGTGATACTGGCTATTTCCTTCTCTTGGTGCTTATCATATAGAAGAGACTATAGACCTAGATTTTTCAAGAATTGTGGTTTTGAAGCATATGTTCATGTAAACGGTTTTAAGACAGTACATGGCAACACATCCCTTGACATTCAATGTACAGGTACACCCATAAATTAAACATGTTATTTGAGTTACCATTGTTCTTCAGTACCATAACTCTCATTCAGGATCGGCTGCATTGATTTGTGTTTGTATTATTTTTAGGGAAAACAAATGTATTCAGTTTAGCAGATATATTGTGATTGTTAAATTATAAGGCATTGTATTCACACAGAATCAGAGAATGATATACAAATATATAAAACGATATGCTATTTTTCTTCATGAATGAGTAAAGGTTAAGGATCTGAGATGTTAGTACCATGACCTTCTTTGATATTTAGAATATGAATAAATAAAGTATGATGATATTTCATAAAGTTGGATGAGGAAGAAAAGAGACATCTTGTTTGTAGGTATTTTTCTTGTTATGAGGTTACAAATAACAATACAGCCAAAGAAAACACATTTCTATAACTCCACATCTTTTCCATGTAATTTTTTGCTCATGAAATAATGTTGCAAAACTATCAAGAAGTATTGAAGCTTTGCTAGATCATTTACATTCTTCAGTGGACTTAATGGGTATGTATCTATAAGGATCAGACAGAAGATGTTCCTGTTTTTTAAGCAGGGGTTGTATTGCCCCACTGAAGAAAGGTTTGTACTCCTGTAGAATGTAAAAATTTTCTCTAATTTTGAAACGTTATTCTCTATAGGAGGCATTTACATGCAAATGGCTCTGATGCTGGCGGCAAAATTCAGCTTCCTGCATTAAGTATCTAGATCATGCTTGAAAAGTATGAGGCACCTCGGGGCAAGACCCAAAGCAAACTTTTCAGCTTGGTGGGCAGCTGCTTGCATCAGTAATGAAAATAGCTGAGTTTGAAACTGTGCCTTCAGCTCTTCTGTTTCTGCATCCTAGATACCTCTCTGATGCAGGAAGCTCAGCACATTTCAAATTCATGAGCTCTCCAAATGCTTACGTTCCCACCATTCAGGAGACTGTAATATTTATAATCAAAGCATATGACCAAGTAATAACTCCAATTGTTTGTCTTAGATGGCAGAAGAACTTTTCTGAGTGAAAATGAGAGAGGGAAAAAAGAGTTTACTCTCTCATGGTTAACATAATAAATGGTCAATTTTAGGGGGAAGATTTGATTTCACAAGTGTTCTGAGGAAAGTACACACATGTCACAGGCTATCTAAGCTTTAACAATCAGCGTATGTTGTATTATGGCATATTATGGCAAGATTTTCATAATGGTTAAGGGGATTTAAAATTGTCCCATTGACCAAGAAAAATCTACTTAAAATCACTTGAATCCGTGACAAATTGTCAGAATGCCATTATACTTTGATACTGGTTTTGTCTGTGTAGTTACTCATACTGCTTATTACATTGGCACTTAAGCACACATATTGTAGAACAAAAAGGCCACATGACCACAAATGTCTATAAAAGGGCATGGTTATATGGGCAAATCAAGAGTAATTTCTCTGTTTAACTGTCATATTGCCTCCTTTTCATGAAACAGCACAAAATCTAATCAACTAGAAGGAAAGAACTTTTTTTCTTTTAGTGACTGTCTTGTTCACAACTCCCAATTTATGAGCATTTGCCTGAGAAGTAGTGTTTGCCTTAGAGTTAATAAGTAGTCCTCACACATTCAACAAGCACAGGCATATCTCATTTACCGTATTTTAGGGAACCAGCTCTCCAAGTTTCAAAAAGACCCTTATGTGCTTCTCTAATACAAAGTTTTACAAGCAGCAGTTTGTTGAGTTTTTTCCTACTTATCTGGTAAACACTTTGTTAGCTCTGTCTTACATTATTGTTAAGGAGACAGTACCATTAAGTATTATAAATTAAATGAACAACTTCTGTTAAATCATACTTTTCTAGCATAAAATACACTGCCACCTCCTTTTTAAAGCTATTCTATTCTTCTCTTATTACTTCCACAACATGCCTTTCTTTCCCTTTTCTATATGATAGAGAGTACTGCAATGAGTAAATTAGAAAGTGTTAAGGAGGTTACTGTGGACAAAGTTAAGGAATATATTTAAAGTACAAAATCTCTTCTGTGCTATGAACATGGTTGTGAAAATCCATTTGATTTAATCTAAAGCTGGCAAGGATTCTCCTAAGCACAAAAAGTTAACTTTCAGTGGTGTACTAAATAATTACAATGTGATTGTTTTTATTGAAACAAGTGTTCTTATTGTCTTTATGCTGGTGTTTACTACGTTCACAGTAGTATTTCACTGTAAAGCTTCTGTTGCTTGTGAAATTCTAGTTTACTTCTAATTTTATTTTAACCTTCATACTGTACCGGATGAACACTGTTATGTCAGTGAACCTGACAATAAATACTTCCATGAGCAAAGATACTTGAATGCTCCCTCTAGTACAGAAAGCTGACCTGCAAAGAGAGACCAGCCTAAGCTCATACGTATTAAGAGCGTGAAAGGGTTGAAAAGGGGAGTGTTTTGAGTCAGAAGCAAACACTGTAGTTTCTGGGCTACTTTGTGTACAAAAGCACAATTGGTCCTAATTTACTCATTTTCTTCACTTCCTGACATTGATTGCTAAAAGCAAGGAACCTCTGGAAATACACAGCTGTCTGTAAAACCTCATTGCCCAAACTCTGTTTTGCCAAGACTCAGGCTATAGACAGAGTAAAAGGAGAAAAGAAACCTGTGAAGAAGCTCCTCGCACCTCCACCATTCTCTGGTACAAGCTGCTGTCACCTGGGGATCTCTGTTAATTAGCAATTTTCCTCCAGAGCACACATGTTAACTGTGGCGTACTGGAAACCTGGGCATGTTTCTTTCTGCCTCTGCCTGCTTGAACTGTGACATGGGTGAGACCTTTCCATGCTCAGGGAATGATCTGCTGATCTCCTTCAATGTCAGTGTGTTGCTAGAGAAGCTGAAAGCGGGGAACTTATAAGGAGATTGGATTTCTTTGTATTTTAATTTGTATCAGCAGGAAACTGATAAGTAAAAGTATTAAAAGATTTAGGATTCAGTGGATAGATGCATAGCTTATAATTTTACGGGGACTGTAAAATTATGTTTGTTCTTAGAGACCCAGTTAATTATGTCATTGTGAAAGAAACCTTCCACATCAGAAAGAGACAAGTACGGGTGCTGGAGGCTTTTACAGAATCCTGGTACTTCAGTAGTTTTCAGTTAACTGTGGACACAAGCAACAAGAAAATTCATTATGGGTTCGGAATGATGTGCCTGTCCTGTACTTTTCACATTCTGCTGGAAGTCTGTAAAAATATGTATGGACGCCAATTCTTAGAAGTTTTCCTTGTGCTTCAGTACCCTGTCTTTGCAAACAAATTGCTCTTGCTCTCTTTGATGTATATATATTTAAAGAATAATTATCTGCAAATGTATTGCAGCATTTCTTCCCACTGCAGGGCTATTGTTGGTGTAGTAATTTCAGTATAGCTGTCTGCTTGCACCTTTGTAGTCACCTCTCTCTCTCGCTTTCCCTTTTAACATCAAAGATGTAGTTCAGCCTTTCCAAAGTGAAAGTAAAAGGCCTTGTGTTAATATGACAAGCATCAAGGAATACTTCATATGTTGTTTCAATACTGTTTGCATTCTTTTCTCTTCTCAACGTGGAAGGATTTGTTTACCTGTTTAAAATTAGTCCATTACCAACTCAGAGGGTCAGTTACTTCCCCTAGGTAATTTTCTGATGTTTTTCTGACAGAAATTGCTTTCTATGGAATTTTTTTGTAAGATCTGAACTGACCTTGCTTTCCAGCTGTCTTTTTCATCAAGATGACAGAAATACCATTATGAAATTTAATATTTGCAGAGAGACAAATGTAGGAGAAAGATGATGTTTAAAGGCAAAGCTAATGTCATAAAGAAATATATTTTTTTTTGGTAGAAAGAGATTTCTGACAAATCATTTCACGTCTGATGTGGATTTTTGCATGCTACACTACTGTGATTTGGGATAATACATGATCAGTCAGAGACTGTACTGTGTATTGTAGTGTACGTTTAAGTAGAGTTAAAAGCAGTCACTGCAGTGTAATTAGAGTTCTACTGGAGAAGACTGGCTGTGTTTTAAAAACTTTAGTTACTAAGACATACACTTCTAATGTACTGTTTTATCTGTTACACAGGATGAGAAAGTAGGCAAATAATATTTCGTCCATTTCTATTTCACAATATTCCTTCAATTTTTATATATTACATGGACATGTATGGGGAACTTTTCACCTTTATTTCTGGTGTTTAGCTGCAGCTAGAAGTCTTAAATACTGTTTCAGAGACTCCTTGAGTAAGGCTTGCAGTAAGGTCCTTCATGAAACACTACAGGGCTACATTTCTGATACTGCACTCCATGGACCACTGCTAATGTCAGAGAGCTTTCTGATGTTGATTGTTTATCTTTGAAGAAACTTTTGAAGCTCTTTGCATAGAAAAGACTGTATATTTTCAGAACTATTCAGGAAAAACAGGAGTAAGTCTTTCTGCCTCTTGTATGAGCCTTGCTTTTCCTACAGAAAGGATAGTAATTCATAGTGCTTCCAGAAGAACACTGAAAATAATGGAAGAAGTTGCTATTAACCTTAGAGTTAATAGCTGTAGTAGTTACAGGGAACACAGATTAGTGGAAGAAGCTGCTACTGCCCCCAGTTAAGATGTGTTATTGTTTTGACACAAAGTCCTTATGTTCAGAAAGCCCAAGCTCATTGTTTTGCATAAAGTCATATGTTATATACTTGTATATGTACCTGCCATCTTGCATCTTTGCGCTTCTGTGCTTGGTGTAATAGTGTACTGTTATAGAACTGCACTTCTGAGTGAAGTCAGACATAGGATCTTTCTTGTCCTGTGTCATGCCTTCAGCTGTGAAGGAACATTCCAGGATCAGGATTGTAGTTTTCCCTGGTAAAGTTCAGTTCTCACTTTTTAAGTATGCTGCTCTCTGGAATTTTCTTAAATACGGGAGTCTTGGTTGCATCAAAATTATGGTCCTATTTTACAGGGAAGTTCTGTATATACCTGGTAGGTAGGGTAGATGCTGCACACCCAGGAAGGTGGTTTTACCAGGCTCAATCTCAACTGCAGGATTTGTGGAAGGAGGGAATATTTTCATTTCTGGGAGGTGCTGAAGAGAGATATGAAGAACTACACAAAGTCAGGCATCTACAGAAGAGTAAAAACAGTAAAAGCGTATATGATACTTCCTCCGAGGTCAACTATTCCTATCTTAGTTTAGTAACTCTTTACGGGTTAACAGTCATTTCTAAGCATTTGTTCAGTCTCCTTTAGAACACATGAATATTTTGCATCCTGAACATACTTCATCAAGGCATTGCGTGGATCTACTACCCACTAGACGAGGGTAAACTCGTTGTCTTTACTTACTAATAATGTAATTAGTTTTGGATTTTTCATGGGTGAGTGTCATTGTATTTTAAAAAAAGAGGTCTATTGCTTACTGGGTGTTGCTTATTATTTAGTGATTTCAGGCTATACCTGAAAGTCATTAGATGTTAACGTTCTGTATTATCAAAGCTGCTTCCATAGAATATGTTTAATTGCTAGTACACCAAGTCAGTAACAGCTACATGGTGTTGATTACAAAATATTGGTAATGTGACTCTTCTTCATTACTGTATCTGATTTTTCAATCACAAAGTCTCCATCACTGTTCAGAGGATGCTTGCTTATATGTATGAGCTAGTTTTCAGAATCATCTTCTTCATTTAGACAGAAAGATACGCTTTTTGTGAGATCTTGACAATTTTCTGAATTAAGAATATCCTTTGCAAGATAACTCCATACTAATCTGTTATCTAAGTCATGCCCTGTTTTCATCTGTATATCAACAGAGCAGGCAAATGCAATATTAATTCATATTGGCACAGCAGCTCTAAGTAGACAGTACATTTAATAATACCATTGCATAAATGTTAAGGCTTATATAAATCCTGCCAGTTTAGGGAGATAGCATAAGTACGCCTTTTTAAATTATCATACTGGGATCTAAAATACACTTGCTGTTATGCTTTTCTTTATCTGTATTTTGTTTGTCTATGAGAGATAGAGAGGAAGGACTAAGAGAGGATTCCTGTTGAATTTCTGAAGTAATTTGCCCCCTGTGGGACAATATGTTTTAATCTCACTATGGGTCCTCCTCCTGAACCAAAGCCCTAGAGGTAAGGTGGCAGAAGAGGTGTGAGATCAGAAACATTCTTGAATGTAAATGATACACTTCTGCAAACTCTTAATCCACTCTCAGGCATTGTTCTCTTGCCTAGAAGGACTGGTTAGGAAAAAATGCTGCATGGTCCTTTGCTGAAGTTGCCTTTTTCATAGCAGTCAGGATCTGATTCTGAAGATATCTGTGATTTCTGTTTATAGGCAGGTATGTTGATTTACCTTTCCCTTTTTTGCTATTCCTGTTAACAAATTGTAGTAAAGTTAGTGTATTTTTTTTCTTCCTTTTTTTTTTTGATTTTTTTTCTTATACCCTGAAAGACCAGCTAGTTACTGCTATGTTTACTACTTATTAGCTGCAGGTTAAACTGTATTTACTGTCTCACTTAATTAAGAAGTGGAGGGAAATGTGTTTATGTGCAAATGGAGGGGAAACTGAAAAGGGAAAAAAAAAAAGTATAGATGGGAGGAAAGAATTGCACTCTCTTGGAGTGAATGTTTTCATAATTTTCCTAGAGACCACCTTCTAAAACTATTTAAATGGATGTTGTATCGATAAGATTCAGAAGTTCACAAGGAACTTTTTAGTTGTTAGCTAAATGCAGAAGTTTTTTGGTAAATGCTAGCATAAATATCAATGAAATATGTGAAATATGAGGGAGACGTTGCTCTCTTTGGAATGAAGCAGAACATGAAACTGAGTGTTTGCTTCCAGTCTACCTCACCTCCTTACTTTCTCTGTTCACTTTCTCTCTTGTGCCTCAAGACCAGGTGCTCTTCATTAGGACAGACTAATAATTGTTCCAGTATTTAAACAGTGGCTACAAAGGACATGGACTCACATGGAAAAGATGAGGGGTAATGGGTACAAGTTACTCCAGGGGAGATTCTGATTGGACACAAGAGGAAAATTTTTCACAATAAGAACAACCAGCCATTTGAATAGTCTCCCAAGGGAAGTTGTGGATTTCCCAACATTGGAAACTTTTAAGATTCAGCTGGGCAGGGTGCTGGGAAATCTTGTCTAGACCATGCTTTTACCAAGAAAGGTTGGACTAGAGGATCTTGACATCCCTTCCAACCTTGGATTCTGTGATTCTATGAATAATAATATCCTTGTTTAGAGCTAGATTGAAGAGTTGTGTATCATTGAGGCTGTAGAATGGTCACTGTCTTTTTCCAAAGTTTGTCTTCAAGAGTTTTAGTATAGGACTATAGGTCTATATACAGACAGCAATGTGTTACTTACATATTTGTGAGTTTATCATACCTTACAGTAACCCTAGAGGATTTTGTGTGCTTTTTGCTTATAACCTCTTTTTAGAAGACTACTGAGCTACTTCTTTGGTTTTGAAAACAAAATCTATAGTAGTTAGATATCTACCTTTATTACTTTATTTTATGCTACCATAGTCTTTCAGCTTTAATACCTTTGCTCCTCACCCTGACTTTTCTGCTATGTTTCTGTGCAAATCTATTGTGTCATCTGCATGTCTCTCTCCATAGGACCCTCCTTAGGTGTATTCGCAGTCAAGCTTTGCCTGATTTATTCATTTGAACTTCCACCGATTTACGGTAGTGCACTTTTTTTGGTACTTTTGTTTGTTTGTTTGTTTTACAAAATGGCTGGTGTATTTCAAGAAGGGAAATCTGTATCCGTTATTTAAAATATCGCAGAGCTTCATTTATCAATTTAACGTTGTAATGGATAACCCATAAGTGACAAAAATTTTGCATATCGTGACTAACTCCTTGGTTTTCCTCTGTGTAGTTTTACAGTTATATGCCCCAGAATTAAAGTCATAAAAGTTTAGTTGCCTCAGTAATATTTGGAAGCTGTTTTACATTCATCTAACTTCAGTTTTAATATTGCAAAGCTTATCTAATTGAAGAGAATGTTATCTTCTGACAGTTAACAATTGTCTATCAATTCTACAGTTGTTATGCTCTGTTAGGCTCATACCATGAATTAGAAATCATTGCCATTAATGCACTTTTAATTGCAGTACCTTCTGAAACTAGACAGGATATTAAATATGAATCATGACAAATGTTTTCTGTAAGTATTCTTTATCAAGAAAGAGTTCTTTTCGTCATTGTTTAAACTTCATTACATGCCTTGAGATGACAAGCAAAGCAGGTCATTCAGTCTATGAGGCTCTGGTGAGAGTAAATAAAGATAAATGCACAGTTTCATAGCAGGAGCAGAGAAGTCCTGTCAAGATCCATTTTTTTACTAACTACTCAGCAACAGTTGGAAGAAAAAAAAATCAGCTAGTTGGAAGTGAATCATTAGAGTTGCTCGGGACATTTACTTGTTAACTTCTGTTTTCAAAGTTTTAAAGTAAACGTTACTTAGGAAAACTTTGAAAGGATTTATGCTTGGGTGTAAATATTTTTTGTTTTCAATTGATGCACTTTGCATAATGTAACTGAGCACTAGAAATCATACCCATCTCTCTATGAGGCAGAGCAATCCAGTAGCAGTAAAGTCTGTCAGTGATGTGAAGCAACCTTTGGCAAGCCACTGGACTTCCCTCTTTTTCAGGTCACTGTAAGTATATGGAAGAGAGATGCTTGATGATGTTTCATTTTACGTATTGTTTCACTGTCTTTTTTTGGTTGACATTTTCAACCAATGACTGTAGCAAGACAAAAATGGCTTTTCAGCTCAGAGAAATATTTTCATAAAATATTGTTATAGAAATTCCCAGCAGGTCTGCAGTGAAAATGCACACTTTTTTTTTTCTTGTCTGAAGGCTTTCTATCAGCTCTTTTTTCCAATTCCCCACCTCCATTCTCCAATAATGGAAATAATTAGAGAGAAGATAACCCATCTACAGTGCTAGTGTGAATTTGGTGAGAGAAAGAGAAAGTTATGTGTCTACGAAAAATGTCTTTCCCATTATCACAGGTCAGAATGTATCTGGGTTATAGTATCTCATACGTAACCAGCTAAACATAAGATTCAAAACTTAAGTGGTCATTATTGACAGCCATGGTTATAAGAATAAACATCAACAAAATACTGAAAGATAATGGTATCTCTGAAAATGAGGACTGATAAACTGTAGACCTCTCTTCCTAGTTCCAGTTCCAGCAAGAACATGCTGAAATGCATCCAATAAGGGTGGTAAAAAGAAGAGTGACAGCTAACGTTGCTTCAAAGAGCACGTTGCATGAGGTAAGTCTTATTTCTTTCTGTGACAAGGTAGCATGCTTTGTGGATAGGGGAGAAGCAGTAGATGTGATATCCTGACTTGTGTCAGGGTTTTAACAGTTTCAAGTTTTACACTCTGACAGATGACCTTGGAGAGCACAATGCAGAATAAGTTATGGATAACAGTGGCTAGAAACTTCTTTGCAGAGATTAATTATCAGTGGTTCATAATCAAAACAGAAGTGTGTAATAAGTACTGATATTCAATATTTTTCATCAGTACTCTGAAAGATGGAACATGAACTGTTTATTAAATTCACAGATCAAGCTACACTGGGGGAGATTGTAAGCCCAGGCAAAGTCTAAAGCTCCAGCCATTACCTAATTATAAAGTGCTGGTTACTTAAGCGAACACAGATATAGCATGGGGAAGAAGTTGGTAACAGCCATTTCACAGAGGATGTCTGAGGGATTTAATCAAAATGTTATCTTAACCTGAATCAGAGGTGGCAGAGCATGTGGTTGCACTTAGGGTTTTATAGAAATGACTACTGCCTAAAACATAGCAAGCTATTGTTTCACCTTTTGCTATTGCTGTGGTTTAAGTTGAAGTACTTCATGAAGTTTTGGTCTTTGCAATTTAAGAAGGATGTTAAACAATTGTACAGGATCCAGAAAAAGAACACCGAAAGTTAAACACTGAGCTTACTTAAGGAAGTCTGGTGATGACAGAACAATTGTCAAATGGGTCATGGATGGCTACAAAAAAGCGGGTCATTGTAATTTGAGACCTCAGTTGTAGAAGTGTGAGCACTTTTCTACCGGCTCACACGGATCATGCAAGAAACAAACTACTAAACAGCAGTGAAACCTTTATATAGCTTATTCACTGATCAGGGAGAGACAGAATGCTTAAACATGAGTTATTTTAGAGCTAAGCAGCTTTTTGGTTTGAAAGATAAATAGATATTGCTAAAATAAATATTAAATTACATGGGTGATTTTTATATTTTCACAAAAGAAGATAGACCTAGGAACGATTTATTTTCTTTCATTTTAGTCAATGTGAGCTTTACTCTGATTTACTTTTACTTTGGGAGAAATTATAAAAGAGCATTGACCACGTTTGGTTCCACGGAAATACAGTACATTTTTACAGATGTTTAGGGAGCTGTTAATTCTGTGCAGTTTTGATTCATAGCCGTTTTCTAGCAGGAAAAAATACATTCCAGCCATTCTGAATGAGAACTGTCCTAGCCTACGTGCATGAAATAAAGCTGTTTGATGGAAATAATCATCTCCAGTGTGATATGAAATCTGTATGTGTGGCCCTTTGGGTGACATCATACATAATGAAAATCTAAAGGGCAGTTGAAAGTTGTGGTTACATGTAAGGATAAAAAATCTGTCTAGGAATTACCAGTATTGTTTGCCATTACCACTATTTACTTAAGAGACAAAACCACTCTGTTTTTCACAGTAGCCTGTTCCAGGCTCCCTTATAGTTTGTGTGATCCAGTTTGAGACATACTTCACCAATCTTTTGGTAAAGAGGGCAAGCAAGTTGCAGGGAGAAGACTTCCATGATTTTCCTCCTTTTTGTGTGGAAAATGTAGCTGAACTGTAAATTTCTACTAATTTCAATCTACTGTAAATTTGGTGAGTAAAAAGGAAAATCTTTTTCTGCAAAAACTTTCAGAAATATATATCTGTTGTTGACGTTTCACTTTGATGATATTTTTCCTACCAGCTACCAAGACAATAGTTGGGTTTGTGAAAAGAACGTGAGCCTATTATGAATAAATAAATATTCAGAGAGAGAGACTGGAAATGAAGCAGTTATTTTGATTTTCTCTTGGTTTTGAACATGTTTTATGTTCTACATATTTACAAAATGAGTCAGTAAAAATTACTGACATTACATTACATCTTCATTACCATACCAGCTACTCTCTGATGCTTTCTTGAGCCTTACTAAAGGCATTAGCCTTTCTTAGCCTTACTAAAATAATACACAGAAGCCTTCCTATTCGTTCAGGTAGTACTGTGATCTCAGAGGAAGCAAGCTTTTTCTTTGTTTGGGTTGCGGCTTTTTTGGTATTCTTTTCTTTTTCTTTTTTTTTTCCCCCTTTTTGTATTAATCCTGGGGTAATGTGTGGAACTACAGAGAAATGGGAAAAAAAAAGCAACCAAAAAGTCAAAACTGTGCCCCAAAGGAAATAATGTATTCAATGACTTTGATATAGGTTGAAATAGAAAAGTCTTTAATAAGCAGAGTAGAGTTTTTTATCGTTAGTCCTGAACTGAGCTTTTTTGGGGAACAAAAAAAAAACAATCTAGAAAAAAAAATGTTTCAATACTGTTAAAAAAAGAAAAAAAAAGAAAAAACTGAAACATACATAGTTCGGAGAACATCAGTTAAGAAATATCACTTCAATAAAGTCACTGTTTAAAATTCTGGTTTGCTTCCCAATCTAACACATTATTTACTCTGCTATTTCAATTCTAAATCAAAGCAATGACTTATTAGTCATACAAGGCATGGGCAAAAAGAGTTCAGAATGAACAGTAAATCATAGAATCATAGAATAGTTAGAGTTGGAAGGGACTGTTGCGACGGAGGGAAGACAGGCAACACTCAATGTGAGTGTTCAGCAAGCTTCATTTATTGAATAGCACAGCTGTCTTTTATACTCTGTTATAATTAGCTAATACATATTCCATAATACAGCATTCTGATTGGTTCGTCATATAAATGGCAACTCCGT
>KZ506088.1:77245-91916 GCA_002844005.1 Limosa lapponica baueri | reverse complement strand
AAGAAGAAAGTTATCATCAACACATTCCAAGAACTTCCTGGATTTCATGTGCCCTGCTGTGTTGTCCTTCCAACAGATATTGGGGTGGTTGAAGTCCCACATGAGAACCTGGGTGTGCAAGCGTGATGCTGCTCCTATCTCTCTATAGAACGCCTCGTCCTCCCTGTCACTCTGATCTGGTGGTCTGCAGCAGACCCCTACTGTAACATCACCTGCCCCTGTGCTCCCTTTAATCCTTACCCATTAGCTCTCCGTCGGGTCTTCATGCATCCCGTGGTGGTGGAGCTCCACACACTCCAGCTGGTCGTTGACATAGAGGGCAATGCCCCCTCCCTCTCTGCCCTGCCTGTCCTTTCTGAAGAGTCTGTAACCCTCCATTCCAACACTCCAGTCATAAGAGCCATCCCACCATGTCTCGGTAACGTCAATAAGATCATAGCCCTGGAGGCGTGTTCTTGCTTGTTCCCCATGCTGCGTGCATTTGTGTAATGGCACTTCAGCTGGACGCCCAATGGGGCTGACTTATTAGCTGGAATGGCTCCATTTCCTTCATGTTACTCTTCAGGTGGCCTTCCTTTGTGGTGTTTTACCTGTGATTCCCAGATTCCCTTTGCCTCAGGAACCTCAAAGACAGGCCTTTGTGGTTTTTTATCTGTGATTCCCAGATTCCTTTTGCCTCAGGAATCTCAAAGACAGGGCTTATGTTATCACCCCCCTCCGCCTTCACATCTAGTTTAAAGACCTGTTAATCAACCCCACAATCTCTTGGGCCAAAACAGTCGTCCCCCTTTAAGAGAGGCATCTTCCATTTCCTGTCAACAAGCCCTGTGCTATATAGGCCCACCCACTGTCAAAGTACCCAAAGTTATCGTGGTGACACCATAACTGGTGTCAATATATCAATATGGACACCAATATATTTCTTCATGATGATTTGGTGGATGAATAGTTGGACATGAGCTGATAATGAATAATAAATATATATAAATATATATATATTTATATATAAATATATAAAATAATAATTTAGATTAGATACCAGAAAGAAATTCTTTACTGTGAGGGTGGTGAGACACTGGAACAGGTTGCCCAGGGAAGTTGTGGATGCCCCATCCTTGGAAGTGTTTAAGGCCAGGCTGGATGGGGCTTTGAGTAACCTAATCTAGTGGGAGGTGGCCCTGCCCATGGCAGGGGGGTTGGAACTCAATGATCTTTAAGGTCCCTTCCAACTCTAACCATTCTATGATTCTATGTTTCTATGAATCCAATAATGTGCACTCGTGTGCAGAAGGCCCACTGTGTCCTGGGCTGCATCACAAGAAGTGTGGACAACAAGGCAAGGGAGGTGATTCTGCCCCTCTACTCTGCTCTCGTGAGACCCTACCTGGAGCACTGTGTCCAGCTCTGGAGTCCTCAGCATGAGAAGGACATGGGCTTGTTGGAGCAGGTCCAGAGGAAGGAGCACTTCTCCTGTGAGGACAGGCTGAGAGACTTGGGGTTCTTCAGCCTGGAGAAGGGAAGGTTCCAGGGAGACCTTATTTCGGTCTTTCAGTACTTAAAGGGGACTTGTAAGAAAGATGGTGACAGACTTTTTAGCAGGGTTTGCTGTGATAGGGCAAGGGGTAATGGTTTTAAACTAAAAGAGGTTAGATTTAGACTAGATTAAAAAAAGGAAATATTTTATGCTGAGGGTGGTGAAACATTGGAACAGGTTGCCCAGAGAGGTGGTAGATGTGCCATCCATGGAAACATTCAAGGTCAGGTTGGATGGGCCTTTGAGTAACCCAATCCAGTAGAAGATATCCCTTCTCATTTCAAGGGGGTTGGACTACATGACCTTTATAGATCCCTTCCAACTCAAACTATTATATGATTCTGTGATTCTATGATGATTAATTTTACACATGCGAAAAATTCCCTCAAGTGTAGCACTAGATTTGGGTCAGGAGAGGACATTGCATTTCCTGCTACATAACTGGTCAAGAACTTACATGACTGAAAGAGAAGAATGAGAATGCCTCTTCAACCCTATCCTCAGATTTGTGTCTGAGCTTTGAAAAAACAGAAGTTTCCTGTTATCAGCCTGTGAGCACCTTTTCTTGCTTGGTCTGTGGACTTTGGAAACTGCTGTTCTAAGAATAATCTCAGTGTTTTTAGCTGCCTTAATGTTTGTGTAAGTGTAATGCAATGTTAAATAAATAACTTCCTCTGAAAGACTGTGTTTATTTGTATGACAGTTATTGTGATTGTTTGAAAAAATGTCATGACTGTCATGTCTGTATTTTATATATAGACAGGCAGATATTTATTTATGTTCAGACTGTATAGGTCTTCCATTTCTAGCAGCACTTTACAGAAATTCAGAGGATAATTTGACAAAGGTTTGAAAACCTTGGAAAGGCAGTGTCCTCCAGGCTAGAAGAGAAAATCATACATGCAGACTCACTGTTATTAAAACTAGGATTAGCAACAGAACACTTGTGGCCAGCAAGGAACTCTACCAACTCACCAGCATTGATGAATTCTGGAAATGAAATTGCTGTGAGGGGAAAAAAGAAAAAATGTTATAATACTCTCATAGAATAATGTAGGTAGGAAGTAACCTCTGGAGCTCATCCAATCCAATCCTACGCTCCAACTGCCTACTTCAGCTTTGCTGAAATTACTTCAGGTCTTGTCCAATGAGGTTTGAATGCCTCCATAGATGGATAGGTCTTATCATCCATTCTGCATCTCCCAATTTCATTAAATCACAGACTCATAGAACGGTTTGGTTTGGAAGGGACCATTAAAGGTCATGTAGTCCAACTCTCTTGAAATAAGAAGGAACATTTTCAACTAGATCGGGTTGCTCAGAGCCCCGTCGAACGTGACCTTCAATGTTCCCAGGGATGGTGCATCTACCACCTCTTCGGGCAGCCTGTTCCAGTGTTTCACCACCCTTGGCATAAAAAAAATTATTTAATTTGAACCTAGCCTCTTAGTTTTAAACTAAAACCATTACTTTCCTGTCTTTCCTATGCTGAGGGCTCTGGAGCTAGATGCAGTACTACACCTCCCTTGCTGGCCTGGCATGCTTCTTTTGATGCAGCCCAGGATGTTTGTCTTTCTGGGCTGTGAGCACATATTGCCAGTGCTTGTCCAGCTTTTTACCACCAATACCTCCAAGTCCTTCACTTCAGGGCTGCTCTCAGTGAGCATCCTTCATCCCCCAGCCTGTATTGATACTGGGGATTGCCCTGACCCAGGTGCAGCACCCCATACTTGGTGTTGTTGATCTTCATGAAGTTCATGTAGGACTATTTCTCAATCTCTTCCAGGTCCCTCTGAATGACATTCCCTCCCTCAGGCATGTCAACCTCAACACTCAGCTTGGTGTCATCTGCAAATTTGCTGAGGGTGTACTTAGTCCCACTGTCCATGTCATTGATGAAGATATTGAATAGCACTGGTCCCAGTACAGACCCCTGAGGGACACCACTTGTCACTGGTCTGTATCCAGACATTGAGACATTGACCACTACCGTCTGGATGTGACCATCTAACCAATTCCTCATTCACCAAATAGTACATCCATCAAATCTGTCCAGTTTAGAGAGAAAGATGTTGGGGGGTGACTGTGCCAAAGGCCTTACAGAAGTCCGGATAGATGACACCTGTAGCTCTTCCCTTGTCCACTGATGTAGCCAATCCATCATAGAAGGCCACTAGGTTGGCTAGGCAGGACTTGCCCTAGGGGAAGTCATGCTGCCTTTCTTGAATTGTCTTTGTTGAGCATGTGCCTTAGCATAGCTTCTAGGAGGATCTGTTCCATGATTTTCCCAGGCACAGAGTCAAGGATGACAAGTTGTAAGTTCTCAGGGTCATCCTTTCTATCCTTTTAAAAAATAGGTGTATTGTTTTCCTTTTTCCAGTCACCAGGGACTTCACCTCATTGCCATGACTTTTCAAATATCATGGAGAGTGGCTTGGTAAGTACCTCAGACAGTTCCCTCAGGATGCGTTTCATCAGGTTCCATAGACTTCTGTATGTTCAGGTTCCTCAGGTGGTCTTGAAACTTACCTTCCGTTTCAGTGGGAGGGACGTTGCTCCCCCAGTCTCTGCCTTGGGGTCCATCCACTTAAGACAGGTGGAAAGAGAGGTTGCCAGTGAAAACTGAGGCAGAAAATTTGTTGAGTACCTCTGCCTTCTCCTTGTCCTTTATTACTAGTTTGCCAGTCTTGCTCCTCAGGGAGAGTACGCTTTCTTTGACCTTTCTTTTCTGGTTGACATACCTGTAGAAGCCCTTCTTATTATTCTTTGCGTCCCTTGCCAAGATCAGCTCCAGCCCCACTTTGACCTTACTGAATCCAACTCTACACAACCAGGCAGCATCCCTATACTCTCCCCAGGATACTTGACCCTGATTCCAGGTCTATTGGAATGCTGTGAACACCATTCTGTATGCCTTGTTAAAGTCAAGGTAAACAACATCAACTTCTTTCCCCCTATTCACTGAGTGAGTAATCTCATCATGGAATCATGTCAACTTCCTCAGGTACAATTTCCTCTCTATAAATTCATGCTGGATGTTCTGTATCACTGTCTTATCTTTAGAATCCTGAATGTGTTTTCCAGGAGTATTTGCTCAGTGGTCATCCCAGGCACTGAGATGAAACTGACGAGTGAATAGCTCCCCAGCTGCTCCTTCTTGTAGATGAGTGTTACATTTGCTGTTTTCCAGCCATTGAGATTCTCTTCCAGCTGCCATTCTATCATAAAAGTGATAGAGATTGGCCTTGTAAGGTTATCAGTCATTTCCCTGGCACCTTTCCAGCTTTGTTGCTGTATATGTCTAATATGTCTAATTTAATTATGTGGTTCCTATCTCAACATTTTCTGTACTCTGGATAATGCTTTTCTAGCTGTCAAAGGTGAGAAATACCTTTAACCTATCAACACTGAGAGGTAGCAGATAATTGAGGGTGAAGAGCATGGGCACTGAATATCTGAAACTGGAAGTCTGAACTCTCCAAGCAGAAGCCTGCTGCTTGCTTGCTGCAACCAGTATGAGCTGGTGGTAAATTTTGATAACACACAGACTGAGAGAAGAAAAAAAAAAAAAAGGTGGCACATCTTGAGTGTTCCAACTGATAAAGAGACACAAGACAGAACCAGCAGTTAGGAGGCTGGTCATGAGCTGTGCTTCTGTACACTGGGTATTTAGATTGGGAAACCTGCGAGCTGTAAATAAGGGTTCCCAGAAAAGAAGTAAATTCTGCGAAGAAAAAAATCTTAGAGACAAGAAGTCTCAGACAGAGGAAGGTGAATGCCCTGGTTGGAGAAAAAATGCTGGCAGTGGGGAAGATACCAGAAACCAGAGAACTACATGGGGACAAGCTCTGGGGTATGTCCAGGGACACTGGCCAGTAACGCTTAAACTGGTACCTGCAGGCAGTGGCAAGGTACGAACTCCATGACTTTTCTGCCCAGCAGTGAGGTAGTGAGGGGACAGGCAGTCAGGACCTTGGAACTGTAGTGCCGGAGGCAGCAAACAAACGAGTGGAGGGGATCATCAGGTGAGGTACAAGCTCAGTTCTCATCAGTGCTTAGACTGCAGCATCCAGATCTACTGCAGGCTGGGCTGTGCTCAGTCTCATCCATGACATTACCATGGAACCTGCCACTAGCCTCAGGGACCTGGGAGGCCTGAGTGCAGTCTTCACCAAGAGAAACTCAAGTATAACCAGAAAATTTTTTAGCATTTCCCATATGCTTGGTCACAAGGTCTTCTACCACACCAAGCCGCATTCTCTACTTCCCTCAGCCTTTCTTTATTGTTAGTGCAATTATAGAAATCCTTCTTGTTACCCTTCACATCCCTCACTAATTTCATCTCCATTTGCTCTTTGGCTTTTCTAACTCCAGCTGTGCAATCTCAACTAATGCTTGTGTGTTCCCCTGGGGCAGCACATCAACGTTTTCACCTCTGTGTGAATCTTTTCATTACATGTCATCCATGACAGCCCCTGCCATGAGTGCTCAGCTTTTCATATGTGTGGTTTGAGGAGCTGTCTGTGAAGATGACCAACTACCCTATGTCATTTTGTCATCCAGGACAACCTTTCATGAGAAGCTGCAAACCACATTACTCCACAAGAAGAAATCTGCTCTTCTGGCATCCTGGACTAGAGATTTTGCTGTTTGCCGTGCTCATATCTCACAGTATCTTAAACTCATCAGTCTCATGGTCACCGTGGCCAAGGTTACCCTAGACATTCACATCCTTAACCCCTTCTTCCTTCTCTGTGAAGGAGCAAGCCAGCTGGCTCTTTGATCACTTATGTCAAGAAATTATCTTCAACACATCTACAGATTTTCTGGACTGCTTGCAGTTAGCCCTATGCCCTGCCAGGAGATTTCAAGTGGTCAAAATTCCCATAACTAGCAGGCAGGACATATGATCATGATGTTTCTTCCAGCTCTCTAGACGGTGCTTAGTTTCTTCCTCTTTGGCATCAGGTGATCTGTAACAGACACATGTTTTGTGACCCTTGCCCATAGGGAAGGGTCTTGACTAGCTTCTCACCCCTTTCAATACAAAGCTTCATGAACTCAAGTACTTCCTTTCCTTCCTGACCTTTCTCTTCTGGAAAGCCTTTGTGCACCACCAGCAGAACTCCAGTGACATGGGCAATCCCACTGAATCTCTGCAATTCCAAAGAAACTGTATCTGTGCAAATGCAACAGCACACTGATTCTTCCAATTTATTTTCTATGCTATGTGAGTTCATGCACAAACACTTGAGGTGAACTCCCAGTCACAAAGAATTCCACTTTCACAAAGAAGTGCAAGAACTTCCTCAGTCTGGACACTTCCCCAGTGTCCCCAGAGCCTCCATTTCTTCTCTGGCTTAGGATGTTCTCTCCTAAGAAACCAATTTAAAGGCCTTACCAGGTTGGCAAAGCTGTTCTCGCCCTGCTTAGATATATGGATTAAAGGACTTATTTTTTGTCTTACTACTTACCTAACATAGAAGATGAAAATATCTGGAATGAATGATTACAATATTCAGGTAAACTATTGTGAAAGAACTACCCATGCTGATGACCGATTTTATTTCATCTGAATACTTTAAACTCAAATTAATGCATTAGATCAGAACTGGGTTACATATATGTTGTTGAACTTGATGTCAAAATGGATTGGCTAAAGTTCTACAGTCTGACAAAAAGCCCACATGGCTAAGGGATCTCTCCTCACCTCCACAGACTTGCTTGCTAGGATGGCATAGAAAGCTCAGTGTTCTCATGTATCTGAGAAATTTTACATGGTGTAATACTTGTGTGTTTTCTGTAAACTTATGACACATCCATAGTCTGTACTTCATGAAATTGGCTTGGATTCTTTTTGTTCATTGTGGTACTAAAATCTTTAGTAGGAGGATGACAAGCACTATAGGAAACGAAATGAACAAGAGAAAAATACACCTGTGAAAACTGAGAAAATACTTTTCCTGTATTTTCTATAGGCCTTTACAGTTAATTCTTTTTGGGGCACCTGTACTCTAAATCTCACATGTTCAGATAGAATCACATTTGACTTGTTGCAGAAAGGATTTTTCTACCTACTAAATAATGTGCTTAATTTTTTTTTTTTCAGGAAGCTCTAAATTCAATTTGAATACTGTTCTGTATCTTGCTGGAAGAAATAAGGAAAATAAAGATAACCTTTTCTAGTGTTTCTTGATAGCATGTCACGTTCTGTTATGAGAAGAAGTTATAGTTCTTAAAACATGACTAAGGGAAAAATAAAGGGACTCTAAATATACTAAGAAAGTTAGTTTGAATTACTTAGAGACTGCAACTAAGTGTAAATTTATTATTAAACTCTCTGGGTAACACATTGCAGTGGGGTCTATGTTAATTTGCAATATGAAAGGTTAAGGCTTATTTCAAGGTTTCTTACTTAAACAATAAACATTTACCAGTTTCAAAGTCTTTCACTCAGGACACTGGGAAGTAAGTAAAGTTTTAATAAAGTATATATTGCATGTTTAAGATCAGCCCACAAGATTTTTTAAGTGATTTCAAAGGGAACTCACAGATATGGTAAATTGAGTCCCTCAAAATATCTGTTTGCTGTTTTTCAGCACACCCTCTTCATGCTCACATGCCTATGTATGCATATATTTAAAAATGAGAGGGTGAGGGATACATTTGTTTATTACAATGATATTTTTTTCTCATTTAATTTTCTTTTACTCCTTCTCTAGACTGCTTCTTGAAAGTGACTTGTTATCTTCTTTTTTCAAAAATTTGATGAATATTTTCATTGAAAATTATTTGGAATCTGTTCCTATAGTTAGCGAAGCTGAAGTCAGAACTGGAAGTCAGAGAACTGTGAAGGAGAAATGATGGCTTTTGAAAGAAAATCCCTCTTAAGGAGATATTTGTAATATAAAACCACTTGCAAACTTCTGCCACAGTACATTTTGGAAAGGCTTACAGTTGTAGAAGACAATGATCTGTAGCTGAGCCAAGGCCATTTACAGCAGAACTGATAACAAATATCACAGTCTATCTTTTCTAAAAGTCAGTATACCATGCTTCATGTGAAATGTTAACAATCTTCTCTAGACTAATATTGCCATAGGTTAAAACACATTAATACAGTAGTTCATGACTACATAATATAGCATGTAATCCTGCAGACATAGTTTAATGGCATCCTTAGTTTTATGAGTACTTGTACGGTACTGCAACTATTAAAAATTTCTGATGAAATTATACTTTAGTGTGAATAATAATGTCTCAGGAAGATGTAGTAGGACACAGTGCAGAGTGCAGACGATATGTATGAAAAAATAGTCTTTAGAGTGAAAAAACAAAATAGTGGGGAAGAAGTACTTTTTTCTCTTTAGTTATTAAGGTTTAGGAATCCTTTACCTTAATAAGATTGTTCTGTGACACGCGAGTGTGTGAAATTATTTAAAAATAATTTAGTAAATCAGTCTTTCCATGGTATAACCTATGAAAAATCCCTTTGGCTAGAACATGTGATATTTTGGTGACTGTATATACTTAAGGTTTTTTCAGTTGATTATCATTATATACAAATGTATTTGACAAATAGATTCAGTATTTCCATGCTCAGAAAACAGTAATTTCAGTAATTACATACTATACTGTGGAGAGGGAAACTCACTTCTTCCTCTAGACTGTTTGTCAGCAAAGTCACAACAAAAAAAATCTGGTCTCCTTTTTTTTATTGCTGTCTTTTATTTTTTGCGATCATCTGAATACCTGCAGATAGTGAGTAAAATTTTGTGGTGAGCGTAACACAGACATTTCTTGCAGTTGCTCTTAGTGAGCATCAGTGAGAAGGTGGTTATCTGATCCAGGTTTAAATGTACCTGCTAGCAGTAGGGAATCTGTCAGCCATGACCATGATAATAAGGCAACTGCAGTTTTCAAGGTAAGTACTCTGATATGCAAAGAGGATGAGAGCTAAGCTGTGTGTGTTTGGATCACATACCATTGACTGTGGGTGATATGTATGACTTTTCTTTCCCCCATGCTGTCAACTCTGGATTGCTTAAAAGATCTAACTGACTTTAAATGATTTAAATGCATTAGTTTATGCTGTGTAAACTGGGTGTCCCAACCACAATCTATATAGGAAACCCCGTAAAAGGATGGAGAACCTAGAGCTTTGGCTAGATTATTTAGGGAGTATATTTGCTGTGTTGTGGAGCACCAGGCAGAGTACTGATCCAGCACCAACCTGTATTCATTCCTCTGTGTGTGACATACAGCACAACACAGAGAACCAGCCTCTGTCAAATAAGGTCCTCATAGGCTTGATATAGCACCAGACTGATGTGACCGTAGACCTTCCAATTCCCAAGGCGACTATTTTATTATTTGACATCCTTCCCCACTGAGTGATGAGGTCTGTGCCCTTCAGAAAGCTGTTGACATTTCCTGAGACTTTTGTGTGGATTTTAGGTCTTGGGAAAGAAGGTGCATGGGGTCTATGGTTTACCTCTTGCACCAAGGACTCCACACCACCATATTGCAGGGAATGCTTAGTAATATTGGCACGATAATTAAAGTAGTTTACAGGAACAGTTAAGGATTTGTGGAATCTTTTAAAGTTCTATTGATTGTTGAATAAATAGGGAAGTAAAGGCAGAATGCCAAGCTACAAGCCTGCTATAATGGGCCTTGCTATATTTCCTTCATAGACCGTTGCAGATCCTACTTTTGCAGAGAGTGGATGGTCCCTCAGGAAGTTGGTGACATTAAGGAAAATTTTGCAACTACAAAGGAAGAAAACTCTGGAAATAAGGGACATGCAACCTGTTACTTCACTTTGTTCCCAGTACATGAAGAAAAACTTAATTTTGAAGTTATTAGATGTAACTATTTTAAAACCTTAAAATGCTTATCTTGGATCAGCCAAAGGATGAATTTTGGATCAGCAAAACAAACTATAAGAACAAAAATATGAAAGAGACAAATAAAGTTTCAGGGTGCATTTCTCTCCAACTCCAAAAAATTAGTGTTTATACTAATGTATTTTAGCAAATCTATATATGGGTTATTTTGCTGTTTTGTTTTATTGTACTGAATTCATACCTTTCCTGTGGAAATACAGAAAGCAGTCTGTCCTATTATGTCTGTCATGGAAGCAACTGGAATATAACTTAGATAGCTGAGAACAGAAACAGTTTACTCCAATGGCTATAGGACAGCTCACAAAGCAGCAGCACAACAGCCTCTGCTGATGAGAGGTCTGCCCAAACAGGGCAGTTACAGGGTTTATATACCTTTAGTATTCTTCATCAAACCCTGTTGGATAAGCAAGATGTGGTAAATACCAACAGCAGCTGAAATCCTTCAAATAAGGAGGCTCCAGACTCCATTCCTTAGTAATAATAATCCATACCTCTGTTAATTAAATCATGGTAACTGGTAAGATCATAAGCTACAAATGTTTCTTTAAGAAGGAAGGCCTGCCAAGGCCTATGAGGCATTAACTGTATTGTTTCCGTGTGCCATTTTGTAACACCCTGACTGCATTTAAAATAATCTTTGGAAGTGAATTAAACTCTCCCTGTGCTACAAAAGACTTTAGGAAAGGAAGTAAGCACCAGGACAGATGGATGCTCTCTGAAGCTATCTGAACTGTAACCTTAAAATCGTTTAAATAATCATGCATGGATATCACACATATATGTTTGCCAGAGGTCATTTTCTTGTGCTTTTATGGTCATCAGGCAGTACCTGATGATTATCAAAAGAGTACTAAGTTTACTTTTCAGCTTTGTCACTGACTTCCATGTTTCTGCAGATGAACTGGTAGCACTGGTGATGTAAAGAAGTCACAACCTATAAGGTGTTACCACTATTCTATACAGATATATCCAGAAAATCGTACTTTAACAGTAACAGTAAATAACTGTTAAATAAAAGTTTAACAGGAACTGATATTTGGTGGAGGGTAGTTTGGTTTTTTCCCCTTCCTTAAGTATCCATTGTATGTTTCCCCCTTTACTTTTGCCCCTCCCTGCTATACTACTGGTGCTATGTCTTAACCAGGCAATTCTGGAGCCAAGTGCAAACAAGTTGGAATATTCTTGGAAAACAAGAGGTTCTTCTCTGGTCAGTGAACTCATGCTTTTCTTTGTATTACACTTATTGGCCAAATTACTCGGTGGACAGTCTGATATGAGCTCATATCTACTTATTGCATTTGGAAAGTCAATTGGTAGCCCACACATTCACATACTGACTCCCATATAAAAGATGAATTTGAATTGAAATACTGTTTGGTTTCAGAAGGACTGTTTCTTTTGTATCTGACTTGCACATGGTATTAGGAGAAGAAGTGAGAAAGTACAAAATCAGAGGCAAGCTTTATATATTTTCCAACTATGAAGAACCAGAGCGAAGTGTCAGAGTCTGTGTGCAGTTTTATTCCCAGGTGCCTTTCAGAACTGCTTTACAGAAATTTTTTCTTTGGATAATTGTCATCTAAGCCACTTACTTCTACTGGAAATTGCAGTGTTACTTTGCCTTTGTCCCTTTAAAGACATTTAATAGTAGATAAATTAGGCTTAGAAGACAGAACACTAACATGACAAAAACGTTGAATTTAGCAGTGAGTCTGTGTTAAAGTCCCCTCAAATCTGAGTCAGCTCACTGGGCTTTTGATCAGGTTTGCAGCTAGTCAGACAAATAATAATGTGCAAATA
This sequence comes from Limosa lapponica baueri, assembly GCA_002844005.1. NCBI lineage: Eukaryota > Metazoa > Chordata > Aves > Charadriiformes > Scolopacidae > Limosa > Limosa lapponica. The sequence continues at coordinate 79,673 of KZ506088.1, read as the reverse complement.
CTGTTAACTAGGAGTAACTCTCACTATGAAACTGATAATTGGTAATGACAGCTATAGTAAGTTAGGAACTCTATTCTAATATATTCAAATCAACATAATAATACCTGTGGAGGTAACTGACCATATATTAAAGGATAATTATGGTCCTTTAAAGTCTTTGTTAGAGATGTATGTTGTGTTCCTTCTCGTTCATTTGACTTTGTATTTTTCCTTCTGTATTTGTGTCGTGTTATTTTTACATTCACATTTAGCACAATTTGAAGAGCAGCAAAAAGCACTTTCCATACCCTGGTGATAATGATTAGGAGATCAAACAAAAATTGTACAAACATTAAAAAGATAGGACTCACAAAAGCTTTTCTGAGTGAATAAGGAGGCGCAGGATTTGCTTTCAAACCTGTGCTACTTACTGAACTATCTGCGTTATGTCACAGTGATACATATGATGATAAAATGTAAAAGAAAATTGACAAGAAACTTGATAGTCATCCAAATTCTGAGTTCTGTTTAAATCAAGAAGCTCTTTCAAATACATAACTCACTAAGATTTTATTTTGTATTGAAACTCTGGGACATTATTGGGGCCTGTTATTTATGTGATTCAAGGGATTGTAGGTTCATGTTCAGGTGACATTAGGTTTACAGCCATGAGAAATGACATCTCCCAGTTTGAACATTTCCCTCCATTGAATAGTTGCTTTATTCTTTAATGAATGCAGGTAAACATTTTTTTTTTTTTTTTACAAAAGCTGAGGTGTTCCAGCCAGAAGTAAATAGGTTTCTCTTTTCCCTTTTTAAAAATAATCTGTAGTCTCATTTCTCAAAAACTTGTTATTAATCATCTTTCAGAAAAGTTGGAGGACTCGTGTTTTTTGCTTTGTTCTTCCAGGGGCAGCTAGAGAGAGTATGTATGTGCACAGAAAACACAAACATCTTTCTGAAATGTTCAAATCATGTTATTCTGTTTAATTTGACATAGTTCACCATATGTCTCTACTGAGATTACTTTTGAGTGATAAAAGAACTAAGTTTCATTTTAAAATTACCTATATTTAAACCATTATGCAGAGAGTTAGGTAAAGGGACCCATAAAGCAAGCTCAAGTTTTTGTCAGAAAAGGACAGGTAACAGCAGAGGAGAGCAACAAAAAATCAAACACGATATAGTGTAGCCTCAGACTGAAAGATTTTTGCAGTGCAGTCCTTTGCTCCTTTGGTATAATCCACAGCAGTCATATTCTTTTTATATGGTGACTGTGAAAAATTTTTTTAAAAGAGAGATTAATATTTTTTAACTTTGAGATTAGAGGGGAAATACTAGACAATTCAGGAATTATATATAAATTCTAGTCAGAATTATTATTACATGTTAAAGAAAAAAACAAAAAAAACCCCAACAACCAAACCAACTAACGAAAAAAAAAAAACAAAACAAAACCAAAGTAACCCAGAGACTAGATGATGAGGCCTGTCCTTTAGAAGTTGAGTTAGGACTTTCTGAATGTAATTATGAGTTTACTCTTATTTTCTTTGTAGCGATTTGTCTGTATTATAGTTTTATGTTCTGTAAATTTGAGAGTGATTTTTGTTTTACTGATATCTAAACACAGAGCTAAGATTACTGGCGTTTGATGAAATGCCCTTCATATAGCGACCCTTAACATCGATGTTATATTAATATATAAAAAATATATTATTTTGTGGAAAAAAATATGCTAATCAGTGATTTTCAAGAACTGGACAATTTACTATCACTTTCTAACAAAGTGAGAGAGTTTTGCTGAATTTCCACACCAGCTGTCTACAGAAGTTTAAGATATGTCAAGTAAAATCCAATCCAAGCTGCCATTTCCAATACTGTTTAAGTCAGCCATGAAAACTTCTCAAGTGTGTCACAGTCTCTTTGGTAACCTCATTGCACTGTACAACCTTCATAATGAAGATATCCTTTCTAATGTTCAACCTGAACATCCCATTATGCAACTTTTTGCTGTGGCTTCATGCTGCATTGTCTGGAAGTAGCTAGAACATTTTAGCTCCATCGTCTTTTGTAGCTGTTTTATAGACGTAAGTGTGGAGCCAAGGGCTGTGGAGATAAACCTGTGTGCCAAACTGCGTTGCAGATAGTCACTAGCTTGGGACTGAATAAGTCTGAGAACAATACCCTAAAGAGAATTTCAGAAAGGGAATTTCTCCCATTGCCTGGGTATTCAGTGGGAAAGCCAGTTGGAAAGACTTTATGTAGCAAGTTAGTCTTAAAGATACCTTGTAAAAAGTAGCAAGAATCGTTTGAAAGAATTTCTTATGATCTCTTAGATGTCCTCCAGTGTCGTGGGTAGAAAATACAGGAGGTTTAAAATATTCTTTAGGAAAGGTGATACAGGTACTCTAAATCTTTCTTCATTTTATCTTAAAATAGATGACAGCCT
>KZ506088.1:64806-76675 GCA_002844005.1 Limosa lapponica baueri | reverse complement strand
CTCAGTCTTCACTTCTCCAGGCTAAACAGTCCCAGGTGTCCCAGCCTTTCCTCATAAGAGAGGTGCTCTGGTTCCTTGATCATCTTTGTAGCCCTCTGCTGGACTCTCTTTAGTAGTTCCCTGTCCTTCTTAACATGGGGAGTCCAGAGTTGGGCATAGTACTCCAGATGTGGCCCCACCAGGGCAGAGTAGAGGGGGAGGGATGACCCCTCTTTTCTCACCATGCTCTTTTTAATGCACCCCAGGAGACCGTTGGCCTTCTTGGCCACTAGGGCACATTGCTGCCTCATGGTCAACTTGTTGTCCACCAGGACTCCCAAGACCCTCTCTGCAGAGCTGCTTTCCAGCAGGCCAACCCCTAACCTCTGCATTGGGTTGTTCCTCCCTAGGTGCAAGTCCTTACACTTGCCCTTGTTGAATTTCATCAGATTCCTTACAGCGCAACTTTCTAGCTTGTCCAGGTCTCTGAATGGCAGCACAGCCTTCTGGTGTGTCAGCCACTCCTCCCAGTTTTGCATCATCAGCACCCTTGCTGAGGGTACACTGTTCTCTCATCCAGGTCTTTGAAAATGTGTTGAACAAGACTGGGCCCAGTACTGACCCCTGGGGAACACCGCTAATTACAGGCCTCCACCTAGACTCTATGCTGCTGATCACAACCCTCTGAACTCTGCCATTCAGCCAGTTCTCAATCCACCTCACTGTCCCCTCATCCAGCCCACACTTTCTCAGCTTACCTATGAGGATGTTATGGGAGACAGTGTCAAAAGCCTTGCTGAAGTGAAGGTAGACAACCTCCACTGCTCTCCCTTCACCCGCCTAGCAAGTCATGCCATCATAGAAGGCTATCAGATTGGTCAAGCATGATTTCCACTTGATGAATGCATGTTAACCACTCATGATAACCTTCTCTTTCTCTGCGTGTTTTGAGATGACATCCAGGATCACCTTTCCATGAGTGGAGGTGAGGCTGACTGGCCTGTAGTTTCCTGGGTCCTCCTTCTTGCCCTTTTTGAAGTCTGGAGTGACATTAACTTTCATCCAGTCTCTCAGGCACCTGGAAAGCTGAAAGGCTCTGAACCTTTACAAATACAGATCTCAATATTCTGAAGTGCTACATGTTCATGCAAACTTTTGATAAAATCAGGTTTCCTGTTCAAAAGCAAATGGAGCATCTACCAGTGTTTGCCTGTACCAGTTAGTTTCAGGCCAGTTAAAAAGACAGTGTGATAGTCTATTCAATAACAATTTTCACGAATGACTATATGCCTTCAGCATGTAAACAAGTCTCTTGGAAGATGATCAGAGGGTTGGAGCATCTCTCCTATGAGGACAGGCTGAGACAGTTGGGGTTTTTCAGCCTGGAGAAGAGAAGGCTCTGGGCACACATAGCAGTCATTCAGTACTTAAAGGGTGCCTACAGGAAAGATGGGGAGGGACTCTGTCAGGGAATGTAGTGATAGGATGAGGGGTAACAGTTTTAAACTAAAAGAGGGTAGATTTAGATTAGATATTAGGAAGAAATAGATTAGATATTAGGAAGAAATTCTTCAGTGTGAGGGTGGTGAGACACTGTAACATGTTGCCCAGAGAAGCTGTGGCTGCCCCATCTCTGGAAGTGTTTAAGGCCAGTTTAGATGAGGCTTTAAGCAACCTTGTCTAGTGGAAGATGTCCCTCTTCGCTGCAGGGGGGTTAGAACTAGATGATCTTCAAGGTCGCTTCCAACTCTAACCTTTCTATGATTCTATAAGTGGAGATACAGTTCATGGTAGAGAGAGATGATCAATTTCTTACTTCTAGCTATGAAGTGATCATGGTCTCTAATTGTGCAAATATATGTTGAAACCTCAGCCCAGCTAATAGAGTTCCATTCAAGGAGAGCTTGAAAGTTGGATTCTCAAGCTACTGTCATTTATAAGAGGTGAAATTCATGAAAACATGTTCACGCAACATGTTTTATGTCATTCTTTTTCTTAGACAACAAGAAAGGCATTCCCAGCTTGAAGAGTGTATTTTTCACTGGGGTTCTAAAAACACTTCCTGAACAAAAGTTTATTGCAGAAATTTTAATTGCACATGACAAACTGATTTCAGGCTCTGTTTCAAATCAGTATGAAAGAAGAACCACTGAAAGTCAACAGATGGTGAGAGTATTGTCTGTATAGCACTATTTTTCACTAACCTAGCATTCTTAGCACAGGCTGATTATTGTCCAGGCAGACCAAGCTAATTTACCTCCTTGGGCTCCCAGGCCAGAAGCTGTGAAGACTTTCAGCTAACATTACTCTTCCTTAGTTCCCCACTGATTTCCTTCAGCTTTCCATACCTGGGATCTTCTTTATTCTATTGGAAAAAGTGTTAGTCTCAGTGCATAATAAGAGAGATGGGGAACAAATATGGTTTAACACTAAGCTTTTTTTCCTAGGTTACTTTGACTTGACTTCATTTCCCTGACTTATTTCAGTACTCAGTCACGTAAATACTTAGTGGAGGTGAAAGAGATTGTATCTTGGAGCATGAACAAGCAATTGTGAAGGAAAATATGGCAGCACCTCATGATGAATTAATGGCTATACAAAATCATTACTTCAGTTCACTTTATTTTACTTGTCACAAACCTGTACCAAGAAGGCACATAGTTTGAGAACACTTCAGAATATAGTATCTAAATTTGGGTTTTTTCTACCTCTTAGAACTAAAGCCATAATCATAAGACCTTTTTTAAAGAGCAGGTGTAATTTCTGTGTAGCATTTTGACTGATCCCCTACAAAGGAATTAGTCTGTTTCATAAATGCAGTTTACATAGAGAAATCATTCTTACATATTTTTTTGTATGTATAGGTTCATATATAAAGCAAACTAAAAATCTAATCAACCAATTTTTGTTTTTATTATTTATGTATGTTATGAATTTCCAAAAAATATCTTAAAAATACCTCATGTAGAAAAGGTGTCTTCCTTTCTTTTCTGAGATGTGTGGTTTCACTATTGATGCTGGACTTCAAGGATTTTTCTCAGATTCCCATAGAAGCTGAGAAGAAGTCAAGACAGAATGATGGAATTGCCAATGGAATATTCCATACCATAGACATCACACTTATTACATAAATGGGGCTAGTCAGGTAGTGGGTATCGTGATCACTTCTTGGGACAGTGCCAATTCATTGGGTAATGAGAGTGATTTGTGTCATTATTACTATTATTATTATTACTGTTGCTATTTTCCTCTTCTAATGTTTTTCTATTAAACTGCCTGTATCTCAATCCACGAGCTTTTTTTTCTCCTTTCCCCTCTTTTTCTCCCTCTTCTCCCTACTCTTCTTGGGAGTAGAAGTGGGAGTGAGCAAGTGGCTGCATGGTTCTAGCTGCCAGTTGGGATTAAACAAGACAGAATTGAACAAAACAAAAAAGAATTGAAAAGAAAGTATTAGCTGAAGTGTGACACAGATATTTGCTTGGTAAGTCACTTTCTGCTCATTTATCTCTGATTTTCAAAAGATAATCATGCAAAAGAATTAGAGCTTTGATCACCATTTATCTTCCTCCCTCCCTTTTCTACCTCTTTTTTGACTTTTTACAGTTGCTTATCTAGGAAAGCAACACAATTTGTTCTCATAGGAACCAACCAACTATATCTCTCTTGCACAAGAATTTCCAGCAAAAGCTGCTATTTTCCAAACCAGATAAACTGTCTTTCTGTGCATAAAAATAGCATAATAAAAGAATAATTTTCACACCTCTTTGGGTTATGGCCAGTATTCTGGACTTTTTGAGCAAAGTGCTTGCAAATTTTTGAAATACCAGCTTTCCAACACAAGATGGGAAAGCTGTTACAAGAGTCTATATCTCATGTGTTAAATATTACTGGACGCAGCTCTTTAAATCTAAGGTTGCAACATAAACAAATTTGTTAAAATATTTACCTGGCATACATTTTTTTTCTTCTGCAAGTCATTAAATTATATGGGAACAGGCTTGTGTGTGACTTGAACTTTTGAAGAGTTCTACTGTTTTTCATGGTCAGCATTAGTAGGATTATCTTCTTGGTCTTAACTGATGTCACTGATTGTTAACGTTTTTGTCTGATAGCACTGGAAAGAGAAAATGACACTCATCAGCACCCTACAAATGCAAGGAGTAATGAGTCAGTATTTCAGTGTAACATTGCTGTTATAATCTAACGTTTATCTTGGTGACAGAAGCCAGTTTAATCATTTCCATAGAGATAACAGATTTTCTGTTTGGTTTTCCAGTTCAGGCACAAACAGAAAGCTACCAAATATTTTTGTAGAAAGATGCTTGGAAAGGTTAACAGGAAAGGCTTTTTTGGGGGATGTCTGGAGAAAAAGATCATCAGTGGGCTGTGATGTGTTAGGATCACTCCTGTGAAAAAGTCTAAAAGTGTAAATATAAGCCATACTGAATGACATCAAATGTTCACCTGCTCTGTTTCTGGTAGTAGATAGCAGTAAATACTCAGAGAAATATTATAAAAGCTGAAGTGTGTATAGAGTGATTGTGCCTTTGCCGTTGCCCCTACCTGGTTTTGGCAACCTGAAGTTTAGTGACTCACTCCCACCAATTTCATCCAGACTGTTGTATCTAATGGTTCTATCTTCCATAAACTTGCCTAATCTCTTTTTCTGAAATCCTTATATACTTTTGGTTTCCATGGCATTGTATGACAATTAGTTTTGCAGTGTATTTATGCATTATTTATGCATCCTTATCAGTATTTTCCCTATTTGATAGTTTCACAGACTGCCTCCTATTTCTTCTTTTGTCTTCTTAAGAGCAATAAGAGCACAGGAGATTTTTATCAGAACAATATTCATCAACAAATTGGACAAACTAGTAAGGATAGGGTATTACATATCCTACTTCCACAGCAGCTAATAATAGAACACACAAATCATTAGCAGTGTGAGGGTAGACGGGCAGTAGAGGTGTAGAAGAGTTTTTATGACACAGATTTTTTGAAACCATTTACAACATTCTTTGCCATAAGTAAACCCTGTGGAAGCTGCCATATAATATCCAGTCATTTTTGGTAAGGTTAAAAAGATGAATATGAAATATTTCTCCATGTAGTCCAACAGTTTTACCTATTTTAACTCATTGGATATATAAAAGCATTATCCAAAAATACTTGAAGCATAATCACGTGATTGGCTCTGCTGAAAAAGTAGTGCTTGTGTGATCAAGGAGAGGGGACGCTTTCTTATCCTTATGTGGAGGCTTTGGATAAACCTACCCGTTTCTGATGACTGCAGCAGTTCTACCAGCAGAACTAATCCTGCATCCTCAGCTACTCCAAGACCCAGTGATATCACTACAAAACAAGACCTTCTGACGCCTAATATTTTGTCAGCTAAAAGAGGTGTTCAGTCTTATTGCATACAGGCATATCATATCTGATGACCTTTTAGCAGATACCACAGTCAACAGCAGTACACTTGCCTTCACGCAAACCGAAAAGCCTAGTTTTTTAATCAGCATGAATCATTCATCTTCCAGCCTAAACATTTGGTACTTGAAAAGAACTATAAAAGTCAGAGGCTAAATGTGGAAGAACGTTTAGCATAAATTGACATGTATTATTTGTTGTGACAAAACAATTGCCAAGGTAACTTGAAGCCATTTCAACTGAAATGCAGATTCCACTGAAGACTACCTGTCTTTTTTCTGACTGTCACTGTGAGGCATCATAGCAAACTGGCTGTACATAACAGCCAGATTGCTGTTAGGAGAGTAAACAATGATCTTTCTTTTGTTGTTGTTTGGTTTTGGTTTTTTTTTACCTTCTCTGTTTCCATCTATTCAGACATTTAATTTCACAGGGCATGACAGAGAAATTGCCAGACCTATCTACAAAATCAATTAAAGAAGATAAGCAGGGGACTTTTCAGCTTTTTTTGAGTGATATATGTATGTATTTGCTCTTCTGCTCTACAAAAAAATTTGTGAACATTTGTTTTATTTTAAAATTTTTAATTTCCAGCTACTCATAGGTATTTGAGCTGCATGAAACACCTTCATTGTGATTTGCTATCTGCAAATATTTGAAAGGAAAACCTCTTCAAATTAGACGGCCAAAAGAAAAAAGTTCAACAGTTCTGTATGGAATAAATTATGATGAAATCACTGTAAAGTGAAGACTACTGAAAAAGTTATTTTAATTAAAATGCAATATGTTTATTTTTCTTAATTACTTAGACAAAATCATTAGGAGTTGGATCAACAACAACCTTCCTACACAAAGCAATGCAGTAGTAAGTTACCCTAAAAATCAGAACTCAACAATTAAGGAGGAAACAGCTTAATAACTGACCATTTTTTTTTTTCACTGTATCTTTTTCTTTCTTTCTTCTTGGATGCTCAGTTCCTTCTGGAATTGAGGGAATAGGGGATACTTACCTGTGTATTCTACTGAATTTTTCATTGTAAAATAAATTTTTAAATTCTTTTTTTATAATATATCCAACTTAGTAACGACAAAATCATTTCAGCGTGATGGTGGTAGCTATAAAAATATATAAGAAAGAAACTTGAAACAATAAACATTTATCAATAGCTGTGGTAACTGTACAAAATACATCTTTGAGGTATGCTTAGTCATTCATTTAGCAGGGCCAGCCTTCTGTTTCAAAAGTTTTCCTCTAATCCTTGACCCTTTGCAAAAGAACATAAAAATCTATATTAATTCCATCTGTGACTGAGTGGGAAGTAAGCATGCTGCATATTTTCATCTGTCTGAACATGACCTGTATGTCTTTGCAGGTATAAAGGAAAATTTTAAAGGTGGGAATTGTATACTACAGAGTTACTGGGAAATGTATGGCAAATGACAACTTCTTTCTATATCCAATTGTGATATTTTAAATTGATGTCTTGGTAAATGCAAACTGAATTGCCAGCAGTTGAGGGGGAGAGTGAAAAGAAATTAGACTTATTTTCCTCCACGGGAATTGAAACAATACAAGTTGTAAACAACTGCTTATTTCAAATGTATCTTTTAATGAATCTATGTAATTAGAAACACTAGATCATTGTTACTTGAAGGAGTTTGGTATTAAGGGACCAAGTGCAGTGAGGCTTGCTTTAAGCAAATACGTGTGATTCAAAAGCGGAACACAGACATAGGTTTCAGGCTGGGTATTGATACCTTCTTTCCTGTTTCTTTGATTTACCTTGTTGTATGACTGCTTACCATTCCCAGGAGAGGTTTGTATTGTAAACTAATTGTAGATTCCTCCTTATTCTTCATAGTTAATTACATAATATTTCGATTAGTCACCTAGTTACGGTTTTCTTGTCATTGTACTAATGTTTCTACTGTGTTAATATAAAGAAATTTTCAGGATGTCACATATGAACTAGATGATCTTTAAGGTTCTTTCCAACCTAAACCATTTTTGATTTTATGATATTACTTGTGTTGCTAGTAACATTTTAGATTAAAACTGAAATTATTTAGAAGAACATTTATTATAATTACTGGTGCTGTTTGGTAATATCTTGTGGCTCACTCATTTTGTATGGTGAAGCTGTGTGACTCATTGACGTGGGCTGTTAAAACACCAGTGCTCGAGACTTCTGTTCAACAAGCTCTACATTAATCTACCATTAAAACCTTAATGTGTGTCCATATAAGCCTAGAGTACACATTGTTATGAGGTCATTATAGAGTTAGGGAGTAGATTTTTACAACAGATCAATGGAATAGTTAGTTGTCCAGCAGCATAGTCTCAGATTTATTTTAGTATAAAGAAACAGTGCATTTTACATTGGATTTCTTAGCAGTACCCTTTTCAAATTTAAAAAAAAAATATTCTGATAGTCTTAATGAATTTTCTTCAAATTACCAATGTAACCATAAGGTAAAAATATTTCCTAAAATTACACATGTGTGATTACAAAATTACAGTTATGGTACAGTGTCTGACAAGACAAGCTGAACAGATTTGCATAGATTGAACTCTGTAAATCTGTTTCACAAAAGCAGCAACTACCACAAGAATATCAGATTTACAATCCATTTGTTTAAGCAGAAAACTAAAAGATCATTTTAAATATCAAAGAGTGGTAGTGAGATAATGGGGAAAGAAACGGCAGTTAGTGTATTAAAAGGAGAAAAATAGCCATGGTCATGCTTTATATACAAAAACACCCCAAAAAACTTATTGATTAATGCAGAAGAATTTCACTGCATCTTAAAGAATACCATATACTTACCATAAAGTAACAAAAAGAGAAAAATAACCCAGCTTTCTTTCCTCATGATTCTCATCATTCTGAAATACACCAAAATACACTTCTCTCAGTAAATAATATATATAGACTTCTAAAACTTTGTTATAAATAAAGTAAATGGTGTCTCTGCACTAACTATTGTCTATGATCCCTATTCCAAAGACATTAACCGAATTTATAATTTCCCAGCTTTGATAAAACATTACAAGTAGAACAGAAGAGTGAATGAAATAATACTGCATTCATACTTTGGCCTCCAAAGAATTTATTATTTCTCCATAATACTCTAAATATTCTATTCCTTCTTTTTTTTCTCTTTTTTTATTTTTTTTTTTTAACAGAATTTCCTCAAACTGAAAGATTTAACATGAACTTCAAGCTCTTTATTGAAAAATCAGATAAATAGGGCCTGGAGTAGAAATAAAAACATGGAAACTTTAATCTTTGAGTTTAAATTGCTTAAATCATTATGGGAAATAAGGAACATTTTTCATGAAGAACTAACATTTTGATAAGCAAATGGCCATTTTCTTGTAGTCATATTATTAACTATCTTTTCTGTTATTTCCCCACATAAACTGGCTTCCAAGACCGAATAACGTGCCTTATGACTGTTTCACATTAATCCAGTTTAAGTCACATGATTATCAACATCTGATGTGAATAAGCTTCTTTGTATTCTGGCAAACTACAGTGGGAATGGATGAATCATGTAATAACAGCTGACAGCAAAGACTGCAAATATGTCCTGGATATACAAACTGAAAGATAATGTTCCCTTTTTGTGTGGATATATTATCTCATAATGTAACTTATCACTATTACAGTCTTATTTTAGATATATAACTCCTTAACATGGCATTTAAGATGTGACACTAAGTACTCTATGAAAAGACAAAATAATGTGGGTCTATAAAAACGCAGATGCAATCAAAATTCTGCTGAAGCACCCGTCTGAAAAGTATCACTTGGGTAGAAGAATAGAATCAGCAACATCTGTCATGTAACCTCAGCATTAGCCTAATACTCACTTTGGATCAGGAGCACTTTTAAAAGTGAATCTCCTAGTCATCCACCTGTTTTGCTGCTGGTCATGTCAAAGAGTCACCCTGGTAAACAGACACCGGAGTCCTTTTAACCAAACTGGAGGAGTTAATTTTATTCACTCCAACTGCTGTTGGACATTCAGTACAGAAGACCACTTCTGCTGGCTTCAGTGTGACTCACTGCTTACAAATGTGAAATTAGCCTTGCTTTATTGGGACTTTGATTGGTTTATGTGATTATCTGACAGAGCCTGGCTTGCCCATGATGTTACATGTCAACACTGCTGCATCATGACCTGAACAGAACTGACAGTCTCCTGAGTAATAACTTTACTTAAGGTATCTTTGTCTATCTGTCTGCCTTACAGTTTATTTGTCTGTTGTTTATACAGAACTCAAAGGGTATTCAGAATGAATAAATCGGTTGTCCATCTAGCCTTCTTCTTCTAAAATGTCCTAACTACTCATGGTCAGTGGCACAACCCTTTTCCCTCTGTGAACAAAATGCTCCTGAACTAAATGGGCCTGGAAGAGATGCAGATGTCTTTCTTTCTCAGCAATGACTAACGTTTGCTTTTTTACAGATCATGGAATCAGATTCAATACATTGTGCAGAGCTAAGGATGCTACAATTCCTTTTTTTTTTCTTGCTTTGGGAAGAGATTTTATTTACACCCTCTTTCCAGTTGTATGCATTCGTGTTATGTGTGTTTAACAAGGTTTATGTAACTGGTATCATAATGAAAACTCACATAGTGTCTGGCCTACATAGCAAGATAAAACATTACAGCAGTTTCCATGTGTGCTATTACAGTCTGTGACATGGTCAAGGATCAGTTACAGATCCACATTGTGTTATTTCATGATAAAAGCCACCTAAAATGGCTAGTCCAATATAAAAGATGAAGCTCTAAATTCAAGGGGAAAGGAAGAACTAATAAAAAGTACAGGAGTTACATGCTTATACAATGTATGTAGTGCCTATATTGGAAAAATGGTAGTCGAAGTGACCACAACAACCTTAATTTGACATAGGATTCTGGAAAATCTTAAGATGGCTGTTGAAAGACACTAATAATTACACAGATGGAGAGAAGAGAAAGTGGGCAAAAATAAATCTAGATTTTGTGTAACTCAAAGTCATAACAGACAAATCTGATATTCTTCAAAAAAAAAAAGATGACATGGAATCAGGTTGTAGAAAGGTTAAGAGTTGTCAGGGGAGTATTTATTTAAAATAATTCTGTTTAATGCTTTTATTGAACAATTGTGTTTAATGCTTTCAATGAATCATATGTTAGTAAAATCCATAACGATGCAAAGCATTGTCAGGCTGGCAATTTACCAAAGAAGACCACATCAAACACAAGAATTAAAGTATTTTGTCAGCTGTGGTATCGTATTCCATTTCACTAGTGCTACTTCGAAAGAGAACTCTTACACAGAGGTGACTAATAGATTTTCCTCAAACTTGGGACTCAATAAATGGAGTTAGAAGAGACAGATAGGAACCTACAGTTACCGAATGACTACTGCAAGTGAGGATATGGTGAAAGAAGTCCCTTTTGTATGATAATGACAGTATAAATTTTGGATGCATCATTTTTTCTAGTATTCTCCATTTTTAAACCTTCTATAAATTAAATTCAACCAAGTTGATCTCTTGAGGGAAATAAAAAAAAATAAAAGAAAAAAAAAGTGAAATGGGAAATGTAATTAATTATTCTACAATGCCAAAAAAAAAAGACATGCTGGAAACATTTTATATAGCTTTATTGAATATAGTTGACTTTCTCTATCAAGCCGACTTTTTCATTATTTGCATGCCTAGGAAATTTATTATAGAAATACAGATTTTAAGGTGAAAATTTAGTTCCAATTTTGCAAATAATACTTATTTTTAGCATAGTAGTTACACAACTGAATGAAACTGTTCATATGTGTTTGTAGCAGTTCACAAATTAACATGAGGTCTTTCTTCTTTGTTATTATCAGGTATTTACCTGTGTTTTCATTTCAGTAAAAATTAAATGCCTGGTAAATTAAAAACTTGCCAGTCAAGGAAATAGTTCAAAATTACAGGTTTACATCTATTTTGTGAAATTGCATTCTTTTTCTTCATTGTCTACAAATTGGAGTCTATGCTGCACACTCAACAGAATTAAGTTTGGGAACTGGATTCATTTTGCTTCTGCAAGATTTCATTGATGATAAAAGCTGAAGATTGCAAAGTTGTTTCACAGAATCACAAAATGATATGGGGTTGGAAGGGACCTCTGGAGATCATCTAGTCCAACCCCCCTGCCAAAAGCATCTCCTCTGACAGCAGGTTGCACAGGAACGTGTCCAGGTGGGTTTTGAATGTCTCCGGATACGGAGGCTCTACCACCTCTCTGGGCAGCCTATTCCGGTGCTCTGCCACCCTCAAAGTAACGAAGCTCCTCCTCATGTTTAAATGGAACTTGTTATGTTCAAGTTTGTGCCCATTTCCTCTTGTCCTGTCACTGGGCACCACTGAAAAAAGATGGGCCCCATCCTCTTGACACCCACCCTTTAAGTATTTATAGG
>KZ506088.1:22994-59752 GCA_002844005.1 Limosa lapponica baueri | reverse complement strand
GAAATTTGAAGGTAAATCCCAGTTTTCAAAATGAGGTTGCTTTCGCTTTAAACTTTACATAAGGATTTTAGGAGTTCATCAGTCCAGTTTTAAAAAACTTTTCTATTTTAAGAGGCACTCAAAAAATAAACAGCTAATGTCTAGGTTCTGATAGAATGGCAGTACATCCTTAAAAGGAGAATTTATATGACAGATTTCTATGTTGCAGTTTGCACAAGTAAACCACATTCCTAGCAGATCAAATGAAAAAAGATTGTCGAGTGGCTGATAGAATAAAGTTGTAGGAAACATTGTGTCCCACACCACATTCCATTTATGGTTCATGCTCAGGTACTTCCAGTGGGAAACTCAGAAGCTCAAAGCATTACTGAAATATTCTGTCCATGATTTTTACACCTTTCCTGGGATTTAAAAGCAAAGAACTCTTCTCACTCAAAACTCACAATTTTGACAGGAGAAAAGACAGAAAACTCTTCTTCTGAATTTTGGAGACCGTAACTTTAATCTCTAGTGCAGTGAATCATGGTTCTTTGAAAAATCTGCCAAAAAAAAAAAAAGAATACCCCTTTAAACTATGACTTTACATTCTGTTTTTAATTCTTTATGAGTTCAGATGACTATGAGGACATACTTCTTACCTGATTTAGGAGGTCAAAGATAGAGAAGCAGAGAAATAACCTGTTGAAATAAACGTTCAGAAAAAAACAACTGCATTTTCTCAGCTATATCAAGGTAGTGGCCTGCACTGTGAATTAACCCAGAGGTATACAAATTGTGATATAAAAAGCAAGCAGAAGAGGGGAATACCAACATTTTGGTGGGGCTTTTTAAGCACAACAGGAATAACGCAAAGTTACTGCTATAATTAACAAAAATGCATATTTCTTTACCATTCAGAGTTTGAGAAGAAAGATCTTCTAAGACTGCCTAGGGCTGATCTTTGAAACATAAGATGTAAAATCCAGTTGATATGCAATAAGTGTTACAATGATGAAAAGAGACTTAGTTGTTACTGTGCCTCTGAAAATAGTTCACAACGTACAAAAAATCTGAAAGGTCAACATTGTTGTGAAAAAGGAAAGTGAAATAGGGATGTACAAGTTTGGGGCAGCCTTGGGGTGTGAAAGGCAATAAGGAGGGCTTATTTAAGTACAACAACAGCAATGGCAAAGGTAGGGAAAATGTGAGTCTACCACTGAATAGTTCAGGGGACCTGTAGGCAAAAGACACAGAAAAGTCTTCACTTTGGTTTTTACTGTTAAGATCATTCCTCAGGAATCCCAGACCATTGAGACCAGAGGGGAAGTCTGGAGTAAAAAAGACTTACCCTTGGTGGAGGAAGATTGGTCTGAGAACATTTAAACAAACTGGACACAGCCAAATGCAGGGGAACTGATGGTTTGCACCCATGAGTGCTGAGAGAGTTGACCATTGTCATTGCAAGACCATTCTCAATCATCTTTGAAAGGTCATAGTAGCTGAGGAAGATTCCTGCAGCTGAGAAGAGATTGATATCACTGCAGTCTTCAAGAAGGGCAAGGAAATGAGATCCATGGAAAAAATGCGGGTCAGCTTTTCTTCATTATAGGGAAGGTGCTGGAATGAATGGTTCTCAGAACCATTCCTGGACACTGGCAGGACAAGGAGGTGACTTGGAGTCATCACCATTGATTTCTGAACCTAAACTCATGTCTGATCAGCGACACCTGCTGAAGAGAAGGCTTGGGGGGAATCTCACCCATGTGTATAAATACCTGATGGGAGGGTATAAAGAAGACAGAGTCAGACTCTTCTCAGCGGTGCTCAGTGATAGGACAAGAGGCAATGGGCACAAACTGAAATATAATAAAGTCCATTTAAAAGTAAGAGAAATGTCTTTTTACAATGAGCATGGTCAAACATGCGAAGAGGTTGTCCAGAGAAGTTAAGGAGTCTCCATCCTTGGAGATACTGAAAACCTAACTGACCACAGTCCTGAGGAACCTACTGTAGGTAACGCTGCTTTAGAATCATAGAATTGTGGAATGGTTTGGGTTGGAAGAGACCTCTAAATATCATCTATTTCAAACCCTGTGCCATGGGCAAGGGCGTCTTTCACTTAGATCAGGTTGCTTAAAATTCTGTCCAACCTTACCTTGAACACTTCCAATGATGAGGTATCCACAACTTCTCAGGGCAACTTTTTCCAGTGTCTCTTGACCCTCATCATAAAAAAATTTCTTCCTTAAACCCAATCTAGAACTACCCTTTTTCAGTTTAAAACCATTGCTCCTTGTCCTGTCTTTACAGGCCTTGGTAAAAGTCTGTCTCCATCTTTCTTATAAGACATGTTTTAGTACTGAAAGGTCTTAATAAGGTCTCCCTAGAGCCTTCTCTTCTTCAGGCTGACCAAACCCAACTGTCCCAGCCTTTCTAGCTAGGAGATGTGTTCCAGACCACTGACCACTATTTTCATAGCCCTCCTCTGGACCCACTCTAAAAGGTCTATGTCTTTCCTCTGTTGAGGGCTCCAGAGCTGGATGCAGTCCTCCAGATGGGGTCTCACGAGAGCAGAGTAGAGGGGTAGAATCACCTCCCTTGGTCTGATGGCCACACTTCTTTTGGTGCAGCCTAGGATATGATTGGCTTTCTGGGCTGCAAGCACACATTGCCAGCTCGTAACAATTTTTCATCCACTGGTATCCCCAAGTACTTCTTCTCAGGGTTGCTCTCAATGGTTCATCCCCCAGTCTGTGTTGATACTGGTGATTGTCCCAGCCCAGGTGCAGTTGGCCCTGTTAAACTTCATGAGGTTCGCACAGGTCCACCCCTCAAGCCTGTCAAGTTCCCTCTGGATGGCATTCCTTCCCTTTAGCAAATTAACTGCACCACTCATCTTGGTGTCATCTGCAAACTTGCTGATGGTGCATTCAGTCCCACTGTCTGTGTTGTTCATGAAGATATTAAAAAACATTTCACGCAGTATGGCCCCTTGAGGGACACCCGTTTTGAGAAGGCAGGGTTGGACTAGATGATCTCCAGCGGTGTCTCCAACCTCAGCTATGGTATGATTGTTCGGTTCTACATTCCTTAGTGTAAGAGATTCCACTTAAGTTCTGTAAACTGGCATACAGAAGTCTGAATGAAGCTGTGATGTGTGAAATTCCCTATAGCTTGTTGTCCCTTTAATATTTCATAGGCCTATATATTGCTGCTAAATTATTCAAACATGTTTGTTTTCCAGATCGCAGTGTGTCTTTTATGGAGGTTTTCTCAAAATGACTGAAATGTGACCTATTACCTGGAAATTTGATACTGCATAAACATTAGATGGTGTTGGCCCACCTATTCAAAACATTAAGATAATTCTGGATTTTTAATCATTGTCAAGAACAGAATATTCTTGAGGATATATACTCTCCCAAAAAAAAAAAAAAAAAAAAAAAAAGAAAAACAAAAACAACAAAAAAAACCCACAAGCAAAAAGCTTTTCACATAACAATTTAAAAGCCTGAATTTCCTATTATGCAAGTATGAAGATATTTGCTGTATGGAATTCTGTTACTTGTAATACTTCCTGTCTTTTCCTGCACTGTCTTACTGATATTGCCTTAAAATGATGTCTTCTTTGAAATACACTCAGTTTAAATTCTGCAGACAATCCTATGAGACAAGATAGTGCTTTCTGATCTTGTACAGTTTAGTCCACTTTTGTATTTCAGTAACATGATTTAACAGATAGCATAAAAAGTCATGCAGAGATAGCTACTCTGGATTTTTTTGTGAATGAAATTAAATGATCTTTTAGCACAAATTGTACTTAACAGCTGATACAGACGTGCCAAGTGATGTAACATTTTATTTAGTTGTTAAATTATTTTTTTCTGGGAAACTTCAGATTTGCCTGTTAAAGATCTTACTGAAATAAATTCCAGTTAGTGCTATTGACTAAAATGGACTTTGAATCTGGTCCACAACAATTTGCGCTTCCAAATAAGTGCCAGGAGTACGAATGATACTGTGAGTATGTTTTGGTCTAGCTGAAAAGAAGCTTCTATCTGAGGTGCAGTAGAAGATTGCTGGCAATACAAGTCCTACTTTCTATCCAACTGGAACACTACTCAGTTACTTCTATATTACGCAATGAAGGTGCCTCTGCAAATGATGCTTTGTTCTCCAAAACTATTTTTCCGTTGCTGGCAAACCTGCAGCTCTGTTTAAGAAGCCCTTCAATTTTCATTGAATAGCCATTTTCAAGTTACCTTTCTTAAACATCACAAATTCCTCAGAGTTAAAACTACTTAACAGAGCAATTCAGTTGCTCATCTTTGTTAATTATCACCTACTCTTGCCTTTTATTTCACTTTCCAGGTTATTTGTTAGGTGCCTCAGGGGTACCTCACTTCCCTGCAAAATTCTGATGTTAGCCATTTTATGCATAATGCAGTGGAAGAATATGTCTTACCTAATTACAATACCCAACTAGAATGTGTATAGGTATAGCTATAGCTTTAGACATATGTGTATGTATGGGCACAAAAAGATGTATTTATCTGTGCTGTATTTTATTATATATATTTGTATATATGAGTTGCAAACATCGGGAAGCTACTAACATTGCTCATGATTTGCTTTATGAGAGGTTTTGCCTGGTGTCATGCAGGAGCTTTCCACACAGATTAGATTACCATAATTAGCAGTAAATTTTCAGCTAACCTTTAACATACATGGTTTGGCATTTATACAGGAGTCATGCTTTGGTTAAAAGAAGTTTGACTGTATGTCATTGGCATCCTGAAACTTACAAAGCAATGATAGTTTTCACCAAATGTCTGACCATCTTCTAAAATCTCTCTTCTTCAGAGGACATTATGAAGTTTATAGTATGATGTCTGTCAGGATTTGCACTATTCTATAGAAAAAAATATTTTAAGTGTAGAAGAAGGGTACACTCAGCATGGCATGCTCTAATCAAAATTCTGATTCTCCTTTCTGAATTTTGCTTTTCCCTGCAAATGTAATCTGAATTAATATGTAAATTTAACTATTTGGAGAAATGTTTTTTTGACTTCAGCAACATTTGTGTGTTGCAGAAAGTATTTGTGAAAACATTAGCTGGAAGAGGAAGTTTACAACAAAAAAAAACATTGTAAATACTATGCATTATTTAGTAATATCTAAAAAAAAAATCATGGAGTTGACAAAAAGTAAGTCAAAAGGAATTCTAGGAAAGTGAACATAAAAGAAAGAAAAGAAAACAGAATCACGCCCTAGGCAAAATCATTATCTAAAAGCTTAGATGCTTTGAAGCTTCTGATTTTGTTGCTGCACAACAACTCCCTAGTGAAGGAAAGAAATTGACAAAGCAGAGGGGCTCAGGGGGTGCCACTGGGACAGTGGGGCTGGAGCATTCACCCTGTGAGGAGAGGCTGTGGGGCCAGGACAGAAGCAGAGACATCTCCCAGACCCCTAACCACAACTCAGCATCTACAGGGAGAGAATCAAGGATAGAGGAATGGACTCGTCACAGCAGTATGGGATGGGAGATATGGCAGATAGCATCATCACTTAGAAAGGAGCTAAAGTTAAAAAAGAAGAAATTCACTTTAATTAAGCATTGAGGCAGGTTGTGGACCCTCTGTCCTTGGAGGTTTTCAATACATGACCAGTCAAAGGCCCCTGTTTTGTACTCTGAATTAAATGTGGTCTGTGGAGGAGGTTTGTCCAGAGACCTCCTGAAGCCCTTCTAACCACAGAAAGTTGATTATTGCCTTGTCACCTATGGGCTTATCTCTCTGGTGAATGTTTCTGACTCTCTGCCACCATTATTTTACGCTTGGTGCTGTCCAGTTGGTTGAGGGGGCACTTTCATGGTGCATGCAATGAGTGCTGGCAATGCATGCTGGCAGCCCAGAAAGACAACCGCATCCTGGGCTGCATCAAAAGAAGCATGGAGAGCAGGTTGAGGGAGGTGATTCTGCCCCTCTACTCTGCTCTCGTGAGACCCCACCTGGAGTACTGTATCCAGCTTTGGAGTCCTCAACAAAGGAAGGACATGGACCTGTTGGAACAGGTCCAGTGGAGGGCCACAAAAATGATCTCAGGGATGGAGCACCTCCCCTATGAAGACAGGCTGAAAGAGTTGGGATTATTCAGCCTGGAGAAGAGTCCTTATAGCTGTCTTCCAGTACCTGAAGGGGGCCTACAAGAAGGATGGGGAGGGACTCTTTATCAGGGAATGTGGTGATAGGACGAGGGGTGAGGGCTTATTGACCCTGTGAGGGTGGTGAGGCACTGGAACAGGTTGCCCAGAGGAGTTGTGGATGTCCCATCCCTGGAAGTGTTCAAGACCAGGCTGGATGGGACTTTGAGCAACCTGGTGTAGTGGGAGGTGTTCCTGTCCATGGCAGGGGGCTTGGAACTTGATGATCTTTAAGGTCTCTTCCAACTCTTAGCGATTCTGTGATTCATGATTAGTGCTTCACACTGGCAATGCAATGCCATCAGAAGGACCTGCAGGGGACTGTGACAGCTACATAGTGTGATAGCTGAATGGGATGGACACAGCTTGTCTTTGGACTTAAATACAATGATGACAGGTTTTTAAATTTTAATTAAATTAAATTAAAGTTTAAATTTTTTATAAATTATTTCTAAATAATAAATAAGATGATGCTTAAATTTGAAAATAAAGATATTATTTTTAAAAATAATTCAGCTATGTACATAAAAAGAAATCAAGAACTATTTACATCAGTGGGCCAGCTATGACAATTTTTACAATACTGGAGAAAATCTTCCGTTTTCTAAAACTATTGTGGTGCTATATAAAATTTTATGGTCTTCTTATATTTGATAATATTGCTGTAGAAAGCTAAATACATATCTGGTGAAAAATGGCTTTAATTTATATTTATTCATGAGGGAGGTTGTCTCATATGCTACGTCCTTCATCATAATCAGAAAAAAACATGATCAGAATTCTTTGTATGAAAAAGTTTTGCAATTTTTCCCATTTCGGTTTCGCTTTGATATTAATTCAACTTTCTTGGAAGTATTTCTTAATCAGAAAGATTGTTATCTAAGGAGAAATATGTAGAAGGCAGAAAAAGGGATTTAAAGAGTGTTAAAAGTTTTATTGCAGTTGAAAGTTAAGAAATATGTTTCCTTGATACTCTGCCATCTTTCCCTTTAAGTTCAAATTGTGTCAGACTTTACACCTATCCACACAAATTCTGTTTATGTATCATGACCGTGAGTGCCCTTTCAGAGTGAATGTTAACAGGATAAAAATCATTTTTGATAAGTATAATTTTCAATAATTCTGTCTTCATGATAAAGGCTACCCAAAGTAAGTGAAAAGTACTTAGATTCTTAATTTTTTAGTCTTGTTAACAACATTACCTCTATTTTTCTTCTGTGATAGTAAAAATATAGATGTTCTGCAGTCCTCAGAGAAAGCTGAGCAAACAGCAAAAGAGAGTTCTATATTTTCTTGTAAAAATAGTCAGAAGGATTTTGAAAACAGATGGCTTAAATCAAAATGAAATATTCTTCCTTTGCATTTCACTCCTGTATTTTGTGAAATTGTGAAAAATTTTATGTAAGACACTATGTAAGACATCATTGTTATGTGATGAGCCGAAAACATTGCATTCTACTGAAATATTAATTACCTAGCCAAAATATTGGCAGAGTTGGTGGGATGAATCAGAGACACATTCTGAAATACCAGTAACTGTATTAAACATGGTTTTTTTTTTCAAAGTGTTGTCCTTACCTTTTAATTAGTACCATTGTTATTGCATACAGGACAGAAAACTGAAAGGGAACTAACAATAGGATCCAAGGAAATAAAAGCGTGAGCTCACGTGCATGCACATACACACATAAAGTTTTGCTTATATGTGAAAGCTCATAAATATGGATTTATGCATTTGGATTTCTGCCTCATCTGCATGTAAATGTTGCTGAAGTTTTCACATCCTATGTAATGTGGTATACCCTTTCAAATATAAATGTATTTATAAAGATTCATGGAAAGTACAATCAGATAAAACAGCGTAAATATTTTTATGTCAATATAACATTTTCTGCTGAAATATACCAGCATTCTTTATAATATAAAATCATACTCTAGTTGAGAAATTCACTCTGTCACAAAATCTTCCTTTAATAGGTCCAAAATTCCTTAGTTTATGACCTGTCTGTGTTATGATTTCAAATGGCAAATTAGGCTTTCAGATGAAAAAATCAGATGGGTCACACTGCTAAGTTTTGTTTCATACTTGCATATTAAGAAAACCTTTTTAAATGAACATGTTCTAAGGAACTAAAGTGTTAGTGTTATATTTTATAATCATTAATCTCTGTTTAGAAAAACAACCCTGAAAAAAATTAACTGTTAAAAGTAGTTGCATTTCTACCACATTAACAACATAACTCAGCAGTTACATTATGCAGTTTGATTAGACTGTCCTCTCCCATAAGTTTTCTTGAAGTCAGGTATATAGGGAAACTAAGTGTTCTTGTAAGGCAGAATCTCCTCCTCTAGTAAAATCTTGTGTTAGTTCTCCAACGAAGATTTGACATGGTCACTGTAATCCCAAAAGAAGTCAGTGAAAAGTAGACTTCCCTCCACTGCAGAGTAATTGGTCATACCCTCCCTGAACTTCTGGTAAGTTTTCAGCACACTTAGTGTGGAAGCTAAAGCCACTGTATTTACCTTGTTCATCTGTCCATCTGGATGCTGTTTTTATTCTTCTCCATGCATAGCTGTCTGGTGTTTCTTGCCCTGTACGCATCCCAGCACATGCACATGTAGGACAATTCTGCTCTCAGCAAACTATCTGTGGATACAAGAACATCCTTCAAAACTGTGTTCCAAAGCTCTACAGCAGAATTTAACTTACTCACTTTAATTTGTCATGGGGAAACTGTTTGTAGTAAAGAGTTTAAAATAAATAGTTATGGGACAAGTGCCTTTAAAATCACCACTGACTCTAGGAGAGCCTCTTCAGCTGCCGATCTAACTACTGTTGTAGGGGGCTCTGAGGAAGTCTGTCCATTCATCCTCTGCTTCATAGCATTTATACCCTGATCACCCTATTGGAACTGGGATTTGCTCCATATCCTGTCAGACCAATTTCCAAGTGCGTGGGATCATAGGTATGCTCCAAGCTAAAGAGAATAGCTATAACTGCTGTACTCTTTTCAGTGTGATTTTTCATTGATTGCTGTAAGGAGGGACTTTCTCTGTAGGCCTGGAAATCCTGGAAGTCCTGGTGTCTGAAAAGAAATCTGGTTTTAAAGCTTCATCCAAATTCTTTATTGCCACTGATATTACTCTCACTAGTTTAAAACAGGTTCAGGTATGCATTTGCCATCCTTGTACGTTTTTCTTAGCAGGAGTGCTTTTCTGCAAGAAATCACCACCTTATAAGAATTTTCACAATAAGGAATTATTGTTGTGTAACCACAGAATAGCTTTAGCTGATAGGAACCACTGGTAGCCTCTGTTATGACCTTCTACAAGGCTATCTTAAACCAGGTTGCTTGTGGCCAGTCAAGTTTCCAGTTTCTCTGAGGATATCCCATAGCCTCTCTGAGCAACCTCTTTATTACTTCCTACTTAATGTTATTCCTCACTAAAAAGTTTTAAACTGTTAGTATTTGGTCTCTTTGTATCTCATTCTCTGGGACATGCAGTGCACCTTTTCAGTGACTGGACATTGATATCAATTCGTGTTCAAATATGGAAGCAGTAACATGAAAGAATTTTGCCCTTTTTTCTCTGAAAGCAAATACTGTGGTCTCTACTTCTGAGTTTTGCATTGTGACAGAAGACCAAAATCAGCCATTCCAGGCCATAGACCCTGAAAATTATTTTTTTTTTCCTAAGAGTAAGCCATTCAATAAAAATATGCATGGATCTTATAAAATTATATGTTCAAAGAAACCCATTTTTCCTGAGAAAGGCATGACTTTATGTCCAAGAAAAGTTAATACTACTTTAAGTACTGAGTAACAGTCAGTCTGGTCTGATGAGCTCTATGCCACAGTTGCTGGAGTATTGAAAGATAATAGTTGTCCTGTGCACTTTAATTGCCAGAGGAAGAAGTAGTCAGCTCAGGATAAGATATCCTGTATTTGGGGCATATTCCATTGCTTCTGTGTTTTTGATAGCAGCTTACCTTAGAAAGCTATCTCGGATTTGTTTCCTCCTCTAACCTTCCCTCCGCTACCGGAACAAAGCTAAGTAAAATATTTCCTCCTCATTTTTTAATTATATATATAATTTATAGAACTTTATATTTTTATAAATTTTTATATATATATGAATTTATATATATATATAAAAATTATATATAATTTACAGGGAGTCTACTTTATAGGACTCCCTTCCCTATTTAAATTTTTGCATTCAAACATCACCAGCATTTTTTTTTCTCTGCCTTGGTACCCAGGACTATAATCCTTTTGCATGTCAAGATTTGACTAAATTATTTTAAACTTGTTTCTTCCTTATTTCTTTGCTCTGCCTTGAAAGATTTGCTCATAATGTTGGTTTTAAGATTATCTTGTTTTCCAGCGCTTCTAGTCACTTGATTCATATGATGAGTCCATCACTTGTTTCTTGGCTTACAGCATCAAACTGCTTATTTTGATCTCAGAGTTCTACATGTGCTTTCTATGACACATATCACAGATCTTTTGTCCCACTCCCTCTGATTTTGTTTTTCAGATACTTTTTGCTTTCCTCATCTGTTTGCCTTGCATTTTCTATTTTCCATTTGGGAAAATAGCATGCATTGGTTTTGCCTTTAAATATTGTCTGTATATAGACTTGTTTGGTTTATGATAATTTTGTTTTTAATTTCAAAATAAATTTTTGATACTTTGTGTAAGTAGCTTAATCATTTGCTTTTGACATGTCTTTTTTAACATAAGGCTGTGTAGAGTGAGTCAGATTTTAGATCTCTAAAAAGGTTTAAATTTACCACCCTGTGGTAGTCAAAGTATATATTCCTTTGATGGGGTTGTTTTCAAAAGCATAGTGTTAATGTTTCCCCATTGTATGTCCTCTCAGGTTGTTTTGAACTCATTTGAGAAAAGAGCTTACTTACAGTTTTAGTGTTTGCTACGTAAACAGCTGCTGCCATTTTAGCTGTTCCTCCATTTTATTTTGGTATTTAGTAACCCACAAAACCCATCTATTGCCTTGTATAGATAGATGCCACAATCTTTTAGCATTTTGCCTTTGGTGTATCTCTTGGAAGCAAGAGAGTCTTTTAAATTGTATGTGGAAAAGTAATTTCCTTTCAGATAGCAACACTTTTCTATTACCTAAAAGGCAATCAAACAGAAGGGTGGAATAAAATTGGGATAAAAGGTTCCATCAAACTGGACAGAGAACCTGCAGTTAAAGCAACATGAAAAAGAGGAAAAATTATTATTTAAGACTGGGAGTCCCTGGTGACTACCAGCCAAACAAAATCATCGTCAGTGGTAACATCAAGAGATCTTACTGAATATAAACAGTTGGTCTGTCACCATAAACCTTTGACAGTGACATCTTTATAATATCTGGATAGAAGCTCTCTTTCTTGTTAGGGGCTTTTAGATTTTTAAAAAGTGTTGTGATTCTAAATGGGAACAGAAATTCAATACCTCTTTTTGTGGTTTTAGGCAAATTAGAAAACAAATACAACTGATAACTTTTAAACAAAGTTGTGCCTGGGAGCTTAAAGTATTCCCATCGCTCTCAGCTTTTTGGTTTCACTTAAAGATCCCCTGAAAAGCCACACTATGAATTTCAGAAGCCCAGTTCTTCTCCTCTGACCAGTGGTTCTGAAGCGCTGTAATATTTTCAAGAGGTCAATCCTTGTGTGTTCTGACTTTGTCACTGAAGTTCTAGTTGGATCTTTTCCTTCCTCAGATCTGTATTTCTTTTACTCAGCATTGTGGGTTTGTATCATATGTATAACTGTGTAACCCATATAAACATACAACATAAAAGCTTCAATATCAGTGGGAAAACGGCAGTCTTTACTGTAAATGGAAAGCTTCCTCTTTCTAACAGAATCAGACAGCTTTGCATATTATATATATTGTACATTATATATATTTACATTTATGTATCCTTATACACAAATTATATTTAGCTATATATATTTAGATATTATATCATCTATGCTTCGATCGAGACATAAAAGCATTCTGCAGTGGCGGAGGAGTGAGGACACGGAAGTCTGGATTTTTAGTCTTTAGACCTAAAAAACTCACTTACTCCATATGTCTGGTTGTGATGATAGTATGACAAAAACACTTCCTTTGAGACCTACAGTCTCCTAGGTTATGTCTAAATTAATTCCTGAGTTAGCAATTGCATGTTAGCAAGACAATCAGTTAAGAATCTGCATTCAGGGCCTCCTGTTGTCTACTGCAGTGTTACTTTATGGCACATGACCTAAAACCATGTCAAACCATGAAAGCAAAAATTATAATCAAAAATATTTTTTGAAAGAAACAAACAAACAAGCAAACAGATGTGTCTTTAACATTTCTTTTTCTTCTCCATTAAAGTTGCCGCAGACTTCTTTGAACCCAAGGCAACCTGTTTTTTCTTTCCCATGGCAATCTTAGTAAGACTGTATTTAATGTTCTTATGAAAATTTAAATGTAATATACTCCCTTTGCTATTTATAAGAAACTGGAAAAAAACCCTAGTTTCCAGCTAGCTGGGTTATCTTAGATACAAATTAAATTTGGAGAGCTGACAAAATATCCTTGGAGAGCTCAGACACTTGCCAATGGGATTAAAGAAAATCTGCTCTCCTCAAAAACTTAGTGAAGAAGATGGTGAAAAACTAAAAGTCCAAAAATCAAAAATGGATTCTGTTGTGAGACAAAAATGTCAGTTAATTTCCATTGTTTCATCCACGCATTACAGTAATAGTTACTTGTTTCAAGAATTTATTTAAGCAATTAGTATAACATTGTGAATGTGATGAGCTACTAAATATGTCATACTACATTTCAGAACCTAAACTATCTGTAGTCTAGATGCAGTCTGCTTTGAAGTCTAGATCTTGGCTACTCATATATTGAGTTATTAAAAGATAACTTTTCTTCCTTCTGTCTCTGATGCTTAAAATCAGTGGCTAAACTGCAGAGTTTTTCCCTTTCTTAGAATTAATCAGGAAATAAATCAACTTGAATTATTTCTGAATTCTATTACTTTACATAGGTAGATTGACCCAGATAGCATCACTGTTTCCAACATTACTTGAGGGTCAAAAGCAGTGACAACCATCCCAGTCACATATTGTGAACACACAGTTGTCTTCCTGTGTTTATGGAGACCATTGGCCTTCTCTGTTTTCACTTTTTTTTGTGCTACTGCTAGGAATCCAATGTACTTGAAAGGCTGAATGAAACAACATGAGGACAAAAATCTGCTGGATAGAACCGTCCGCTGTTTTCTCTCCATGCATTGTATCTTCCCAAGGATAAGTGCTAAATTCGCTACTTACTTTTTCATTGAGGTGTCTACAGGGTTTGAAGGTGGACGCATACACTAGCTGATTCAAACAGTGCCATGAAAGCAGGGGAAATCAAGAGTGCTGTAGGAGACCAGATTAATTTCCTCAGGTTTAGCAGATTGCACAGTGAGCGCTTCAAAAGAGTAGGGAGAAAAACAGGTCTGTTCCTTTACACAGAATGAAAAAACAGATGACTCCTCCATCAGGGCAGAGTGCTGAAGGGAGGAGCTATGTACTTTTTCCCCCAGATGCCTGTAACTCCTAGATTGACTCAGAAAACACACAATCTGGTTTGGATTATTTTTAAGATTAAAAGAAATGCTGCATCATTAGTAGGTGTTAACTAAAAAGTCAGTCTCTTGACAAGAAATTATCAAAGTTATGATTTTTGCTTCATAGATTTTTGCTTCATAAATTTTTACCTCTGATCACTGTAATAGCTCTGATCACATTAATTCTTGAGAGGTTTGTGGGGTTGGTTTTTTTCAGAGAAAATGCAGGAAAATTACTGGTGAACTTAAAATCAGTGTGACAAATTTTCTGTGAGTCCTCTTTTTATTCATGGAAAATAGCACACATAACAGCAAGATACTTAAAAAAAACTTTAATATTTTTCTCATCCTTGGGAAAGACAGCAAAAATTTAGGCTTGGCTGTTTGGGGGATTTTTGTTGTTTTTTTTTTAGTTTTGGTTTTGGTTTTTTTTTTTCCTGTTAATTAGTTTACAGTGATGTACTAAATAAAAAAAGAAATTGTTAAATCAAATTTTGGAACTATTTATACTTATTGGCCTTAGTGAATCTTGGTTTTATGTACAGGAAACCGATTAGTACAAAACTTTCTTTCATGAAGATTTATAATTTCATTTTCAACTACACCAAGTCACAGGCAACAGCACCAGAGGAAATGGCCTCAAGTTGTGCCAGGGGAGGTTCAGGTTGGATATTAGGAAAAATTTTTACACTGAAAGGGTTATCAAGCATTGGAATGGGCTGCCCAGGGAAGTGGTTGAGACACCATCCCTGGAGGTGTTCAAAAGACGGGTTGACATGGTGCTGGGGGACATGGTTTAGTGATTATTATTTTTTTGCCAGAGTTAGGTTGATGGTTGGACTAGATGATCTTGAAGGTCCCTTCCAGCCTAGATGATTCTATGATTCTGTGAGAGTCAGTAGGTAGTTCCGCACTACCTTTCTATACTGTGCAAAGGTTAAGAATCAAGAAAGGTGAATAGGAAAGGTATATTGTTTAAGAGGAGAATGCAGGTAGTCAAAGAAATATAATTGTCCCAATACATGACAAAAGTATATACTGAGTTTTGCTGATGGATGTAAGAATAGTCAAAGTAATGGGCTTAGGTTTTTATAAGGCATTTAATTTAATAAGGTACAGTATTCCATTTTTAAACATTAATATTTTACACTGTAAATGTATTAAAACAGAAAATGTAACATATGTATATGCCAGTATAGGGTAGTTTTTCTAGTGTAACTCTGAAAGGATCAGTGCTTAGTTTTGGTGTAGTTTAGTTTCTTTATCAATGGTCTAGGAGCAAATACAAGTCTAAAGATATTTGCAATGGTGCAAAATTTGACGAAATCTTAAATATTTAACTCAATCATATAATGCAGTATGTATATAGCAAAGGACCAGCAGAGATGATCAAGAGGGTCATTTGCAAGTCTGATTAGGGAAGATGGGAGTGAAAGTACAGAGATAATCGTGCCACAATAGGTCAATGCTGGAAATGAGCACCCACAACTTTAAAAGGATGGTGGAAAATTAAGGTGATTGCAATGGAAAGCTGCAAAATCATTTGACAGCTAGAAAACAAAAAAAAAAAAGTAAAGTAAGGTGCTTGGAGTTTGTGTTCAGATTGTCTCTGGCAATGGTCTAGACAGACAGAGATTTATTTGCTTTGTCAGTGTTCCAAGCCCAGTAGCAGCAGTCGGCCTGATGATTAGTCAAGCTAATAAGCCCTGCTGAGAAAAACAAAATATTACCTAGTACTCAGTGCCATATTAATGCAGCCATATGTTTGTGAGTATTTAGTTTTATTTGCCTATCTTTTATTTACAATACTATGAACAGTTAGTAAAAGAGCAGCTTAGAAATAAGATGTCCTTAAAATGCCTCAAGGTGTGCATCCTGCATTCTGCTTGTTTTCTGAAATCCTGGTGTAGAGTTTGGTAGGCAGCCCAGCCTACAAGTAGGTACCTGATGCAAATTCATAGACAATGTTTTTGTTTAAATATGAAGGCCAGCATTCGCTAAAGAATGATCTAAATAAATTAGAGAGAATGAGATATCACCTTTCTATAAAATTCCTGTTTTGTAGGATGATCCGGTCTCAATTCTGCCAGTTTCAGATAATTTTTATTTTAAGCTGTGTACTTCTGCTTTTTGGATTTCACATCAGGTTTTAAATCAGTCTGTGTGTTCTAATAAGTAAATAAAACTCAGATGAGTGCTAGTGATTAAAGGATTATGGTCTCATTGTGCTAATTAATTTGATTCCCAATATATTATTGCTTCCGGTACTCACTTTTTTCTTATTGGCTGTGCTCATTAAAAAGATTTATTAATAAAAAGATTATCTTCAAATCCATGCGTACTTTTCTAAGATTCAGAGAAGGTCCCTAAAGGTACATGGAGTATAAAATCAGGGAGAGAAATTTTGAAATGAGTTGCCCATATGACATGAACATTCAGCTGCTCTGAATCACTAGATATTTCCTAAACCTCTTCATAGCAATTCTTTAACTGACAGATGAGAGTGATTATTCCATTAATTGTTTTTCGGAAGCTTTTCCAATTCTGTAATTTGGAGTTTGGGGACCTACAACAGGCATTCTGGGTTTTACATTCTGGGGATTTATTACTGAATTTATTCTATAAGATGAGATTTGTTTAAGAGAAGAGAAAAGCAGAGGATCATGAAGAGAGCGCATCTTTCACAGCGGTCTGCACACTTCAGAAATAAGAGAGTAGGTGGAAATGTAAAACCATATACATCTTACTACTGAGACAGCAATGATTTTTGGTTTTTTTTTCTCTAGTATTGTAACTCGTGCTTCTTCAAATAGCAATAGTAGCTGGGACTTTATGCATGAAACATTTCAGTCCTTCCCCAGAGATGTAGGAGTGAGTCTTATCAGGTAGTGCTTGTCCTGTCTACTGCAAAAAGAGGTCACAACACAGAGACTACAGAAATTTGCAGAGACTGCTGAGAGAGGTCAATTTTAAACTCATTTTGCTGATCTCAGAAGCTTCTATGACAAAGATATTAATATAAATGCATCATATCTGCCAAATCATTACTTTTTTCCATCTTTATCCACTATTGACACAGTTGTTTGTGCACAGAAGAGATTTTCCTGGCCTTCTACTCCCATTCTCTCTTTCACCTGTGGGAAATTTTAATTGAAGAAGTTTTGCTGGATCCCCAGACATCTTTCCTGACACCTCATGGTGATCAGTTCATCCCAGCATATCCTCAGGAACAGGAGTTAGACCAGGTGAGTATAAATTTTAGTTCCCTTTGCAGAATTCCCTAAACCACCTTTGTCCATGAATCTGTGGAAAGAAATAAAAACAACAAGAAAGCAAATACCCTATCAAGTGCGAGTGTAATGCAAAAAGAAAGTAATAAAAAACACAGTATCTCAGAGGAAAAAAAAAATCTATATGAAACCAGCTCCCACTGAAAGGTATATTCAAATCTAGCGCCGGGCTGAAGATTGAATAAAATGGGCTGATACACAGTAGTACAGAAGAAACTATTAATTTGCAGTACTAATATGAAAGTAACTGTATTAGTTACAGAAGCATAAGACAAAACCATCTGAAGTATGTGAAAAAGTTTATGGCATATTTCTACAGTTTCTCACTGGTATCCCTAACACAAACACAGTGAGCATATGTTCATTTATTTGTCTGGGTCTGGACACATGGCTCACATGCTCATATCTATGGAGACAGTTATGCTTGTTAAAAAAGCTAGGAACAACAAACCAAATATATTCTGGTTTCTTTGGGCTATTTTTTGTGTTTTATAATCATAGACTCCTTCTATTTAGGCAGGATATGAATTTTCTTTTCTTGCACACACACATAACACACAACTCATACACTCACATAAATTTTAACTCCACCATGTGTTAAAAACCTAGTAAAATAATGTTTGGAGGTGGCTTCAGATGTCTTTGACTTGTATGCATCTCAGCTGGTTTGAAAATGTTTCTGTTTGCACTGTCATTTGCTTCACTATCAAGTGGCATGTGTTTGAGCAGGCACAAGCAGCAAGGGCAAAAAAGAAGTGATTCTGCTGCTGAAACTTTGGTCTGAAATTTGGGAAAAGAATTATGTATACCTAATTGAGTTTTGTTCAGAGTGCTACCTGTATATTTAATATTTAAAAGAAAAAGCAAAAGAGAAGACAATACCTGATGCTAAGTCTTCAGTAGTGCAGAGGTAGTTCAGGATTGGTCATCATGCACATTTCACCTCTTATCACCTATGAAAATTGTGTCAGCTTTTGAGTCATTCATGACACATCTTATGGCAAGTGGGAATCTCCTAACTTAGTTAATTAACAACTTCTACAACATTTTGAAATTAGTCAAATATATTATTATGCAAAATTTAGCAACCTGTTGTATCCTGAAACACAGCCTATGTTTGAGGATTTAATAATTGTATATTTATTTGATATATATAATATTAATAATATAATAATAATATAATATTATTTTATATATAATATTAATAATATAATATTTATATTATTTTATAGATTCTGTACCTTTGACTTTAGTGAAGTATAACAAATTTTGCCTCACTGGAAATAAATCTATCTCCTCCATGGAACAGTTAGTTATTATTGTGTAAAAGTTCTTATAATAGTTTAATAAAATATTATTAATTCATGTGTCATCTGCATGGATATTATTACCCCTTTCAGGTTTAATTGACTGGATTATATGTATATCCTCCTCTTATAATGATGTAGGGAGCTAGCCTTGCTTGTTTGAAATTTGTGAAATTGAAATGTACTTTCATTGCGGAGTACGCCTTGATTTTTCCGCATATTTTGATGGTATTGTAAGTGAACTGAGTTTGCACTCTTTGCATGTAGATTTTACTGTCTTAACAATATTAAAACTTCATGAATTTGCTCTGCCTCCCTATTTTTTGAGGTCACTGTTTTTCCATTCATAAATATATTTCACAGAGAAGCTCTAAATGGAAAAATACAACACATTGTGTTTCAGAAGGATGATTCACTCTAAAGCCAAAGCAGGGCATTCTGTAAGCCACATACATCATCCCAGTTAATACAAAATGTTTTTCACAAACTTTTAATCCCTTATTATAAATCTGCTTAATCTGTGCACTCTCTGGACCCAAACATGCTTACAAACATGTTGGATACTTTGACTGTAAGTGGTCTTACTGAATTTGTTAGGACAACTGTGGGAATTATTAGGCCACTTTAGATACTTGCAGATTTGCAGTGTTTTCAAGTTTTACATATTTACATTTGGTGGTCTACTTTGCCAAAATGCTTGCAGGAGTTAAAAGTTTACAGTGTACTTACCAGTGGGCTTCATATAAATGCTGTAATATAGAAAAAAATAATGGCTAGGGGAGTATATGAGAAGTGTGGTAATGTACAAACTTAAAATGGCGTAGGAGTTGCCACAGTACTAACCACTCTTACCAAACTTTTCCTTAAGCATTTGGGGATAAGAAGGTAGAGAATTAAAAGGGATATAATCAGCAATATTACAGCTGAAAAAATGAACATATTTTGAGAATACAAAGAGATGGGAGGAATAAAATGAGAGAATCTAAGACAAGGATCATAAACATGAAGAAAAAAGCTTCAAATAACAGGTGCTGCCTCCAAAACAAAGAGGTCCAGTATTCTATGTTGATGGTTATGTCTTGCTAAATACTGCAGAATAAACAAACAAAGAATTGAGTAATTTCAGTACACACAAAAAAAGATGTCTTTTATAAAGCAAATACATATAATGTGCATACTTACGTTTTCTGATGTATCTTGTTTCATTTAATGGAGAACACTTCCTGCACAACATTGTTATTCATCTTTTTGAACATGAAAGTGTGCTCCTGCTGTAAAAACCTAGTAAAAAAAACACTGCTAGGTTTTTCAAGACGTCTGCTGCCTTAATTCTTCTGTCACTAGGAGACTTCAATAAGAAAAAGAATGTAAAAGGATATAGTCTTTTTTGCTTTTGTGTAACTTATCACAGTGAGTTCTGCTAATTAATTTTGCATTTAAGTATTATCCGATATACTCCTTTTAATATGAATAGATTTAGAGCTGAGATAAAATGTTCTACTGGAAATTTGGAATATACAATACATAGTTCAAAAGAGGCATAACTTGATAAACTTTTTCTAAGTGTATGTCTGCTAGTTCGTTTTGGTCATCAGCTGTGCTATTTAAAGTCTTGGGCAGATAGTAAAAGCTATTCATGTGTGTGAAAGGTGTGAGAAAAGTATGCAGCAATGTTGAAGAGTAGGGGAATCTCTTTCTTGTGACACAAATAACAAGTGGAATTCAGGTCTGTTCTGATGAAAGGTTTTCCTCTAATCTCTCCAGTGATTAAGCACCATACTTCTTCCTTCTAGTACTTGCACAGGTATTAAAAGTGATACGTGTGTATATAACATGGCAATATGGCAATGTAATTCTGAAAAAAAAGCTCAAAACTTAGTACAAGTGTTACTTGTAAGATGAGTTTGTCTTGTAAATACAGAGTTGTTGTATGTTGTATTTGTTTAAGCTTCTTGTTAAAAAAATGAAGATTTTGGCTAAGAATTATTTCAATGAGAATTCTATGAAGCATATCTTTTGTTGCAGGATTATTGTACATATGTAATAAATTGAGGTAAAATCTCAGCTTTTAGAACATACATGACTTACAAATGCATTTATAAGAATTATTTAAAATAACTATTTATTTTATATTTTAGACTATAAAAAGAAAAATGAAAGTCTCTTACCTTTTACATGCTTATTAAAAAAACCCTGAAGATAACATTAGATGTTTAAAATGTTGCATACCACCAGTTAGGTGCAAATTTATTTTCCTTTTTTTATAATTATTAGAAGAAGTTAATATGTGTGTTCGTGTTCTCCATGATAGTATTTATCATTATTTGGGAGTATTGGATCATTATGCTCTTGTCAGTGATATCATTTGTTTTATTTTTTAAAGAATTACATTTGTTAAGGACACAATATTTCTGCGTCCTCTTTGACTATGTAGAGGTTATTTTGCATTTCTGATATTTTTCCGAGACATGAGATCTTTAGTCAGACACAGAAAGTAATTTCTCACTTTTAGGGAGACCTTATGAGACGCACATGTAGTCTTGATAAGAACAAATCAGAGAAGTTTAGGAAGCCGTAAACTATCAGAATGGGGTCCCCATTTACAAACCATTAAAGAAATAGGGGCAAGGAGGTTTATTTTAATTGAAATACTGTGAAGGTTGTTCCTTGAGATGAAACAAAGCCAAAGTTTGAGCAATCTTGCTCAAACAGTGGATTTTGTTAGCTACACATTATGTTTATAAAAAATTAAATTAAATTAAATGCAGCTATTTATATAGAATGTAGCTATATGTTCTTTCTTTTCAACAGATTTCTCAGTGTGATCTTGATTTGGAAGAAAAGGTTAATCAGTATTGATTAAGAGTATTAAGTGTTCTCAGTAATCCATTCAGTTGGCTTTTTGAAAAGGTCTTTGGTTTGTATGTAATTAAATAGTCCTGGATCAGTGAGCTCTGTTCTGCTTCATAGTTTATACTGTGATTCCAGATAGGAATTTACCAAAAGAAATGTTATCACTGATCTTTGAAACAGATGAGGCAAAACCAAGCTTTCTTTCCAGTCTGGGATATTCATGATTAGGTAAAAAAACATGTTTACTGGTTGGAAACAGTTGTCTCTCTCAAGTATTGCTAACTCTGAGATAATGCTTTTCCGAAAAAAAATCAATTTTTAACTACAAATTCTGTGATGCTTTTTTCTCAACATCTTCAGTTGTATCGTTATGAAATGTTCATTTAGTTGCTATTGGGCTCAGAAATTAGCAAATTTGTCATTGCCTTGTGCATACCAGTCATCTAGATTGTAAATCTAGAACAAGATAACAATTAATAGCTTGAAACATTTGCTGCTGTTGAAGGATCTGGCATATAATTTACACATTTCATTTAGGTAAAAAGCAGATACCTGCTACAGATAGGAAAAAATGTGAGTCTAAGCAGTGGTAAAATTTCATTCCAAGGCAAACTTTGAACTTATTCTGAGGATTTTAATTACATTTCAATCATAGGTCTCATACTTGTTTCAGATCGGCGCAAAAGTAACCAATAGGATGCAAACAAATCTTTGATAAATCACAGATTTTTTCCCTAGGTTTACTGAAACCAAAATGCGTGTAATGCTGAACACAAGAATCATCTTTCACTTTTGCTATCTTGTGTATTTCATGGGTTCTTATTTCAGTTATATCTTAAGAATTACTAGGATATAACTTTGTTATGAAAAAATATTTGTCTTGTTTATTGTATATAACTTAATGTAATGACCTCGAAGGTAACATTTTATAGTGTTTCATGGAGGTGAGGTTTTGTATTCCTACAGACATGACATGTCAACAAGACCCTTACGACAAATATGCCAGATGCTCTTTCACTCCATACAATAATCTCCAGCAAGCTAGCAATAGGTGTTTTTTTTTTTTTCCCTTACATGTAACACAAGCAGATATTTTGTCTAACTTAAAAATTCTAAGCATCCAAGAAAACTACTGAAGTTTTTTAGATGAAGTTCCTATCTTCAGGAAAAACAATCTAAGTGACGTTTTCTTGTTAGTAATTGCAACTTATTGTGAAGTGCAGTTATAGTTGAAACTTTTCCCTATCCCTTTTGGGATAGGCAGGTCCTGTTTTTGTTTTGTTTTGTTCTGTTCTGTTTTGTTTTTTTCTTAATGACATCTGGGAAATGTACTCATAGCACTGATCAATGAGTAACTTCCAACCAGCAGCCCAACAAGTTTAACCTGGGATCTGCAAATTAAACTGTTGTTTTGTGCATCTCAGGTAAGCACTTGTGAGGAATGTATTAGAATATAGGGAAACAGAACATCTGAAAATTCAGGATTCTGAAAAGCCAGCACTACAGTTTTATTTTAAAACTATTTATTTACTAGAAATTAAATTCTGTTAATTATTTATTACAAACAATACATTCAAAATACTTGGGTTTTCTTCCATTATCCTTCTCCCATTGTGATCACATCAAAATACAAAATAATGCAATGCTCTATGAGACATGGAGGTCCACTTACTGTCAGTTTTCCAACAGGGAAATGGCTTATAGAAAAGAGACCTCTGGATGTCATGGATTAGATTTATAAAGGGATTTTAGGCTCTGAAAATAATCCAGGCATAAGTAGGTTTTATCCTCAACACTTAAGGCATTTGGTTATTTGCAGGAAGGATTCAGTCTTGGTAAGAGTATGTATGTGGAAGCACACACATTATATTAGAACTGGGCTGATGGCTTATAAGTTTGGCATTTTGATTTATGCTTAGTCTCTTGTCTTACTAATTAGAAAAGTTTTTCTCACAAAGGGCTACTGAAAAGGGATGTGATGTGTCTGACAACATGGGGCAAGTATGTGTTTTCAAACAAGCTTGCTGGCCTCATGAGGGGGTCTGGAAACATGTGAGGGGGCGGTTCCCACAAGCAGAGTAGAAACAAGGACACAAGAGTGTTTAGGTGTCCAGGAGATAACCAGAGGGGCTTTCACACTTTACCTGCAAAAACTGCATAACTTGGGACCTATCTATCTCAAATGCTCACATACAAATGCAGGTGGTCCTGGGGACAAGAAGGAGGCATCAGCAGTGGGTGCAGAGCAACTAAGCTCTGATCTCAGAGGGATTACAATGACCTGGCGGCACAGCTGTCACACCTGAAGAACTGTAGTGCAAGAGTACAGGTGTTTCAGGAAGGGTGGGGTTCTCAGGGACAGAGAGGGGGTGATCTATGCAAAGGGGTAGCTCAGAGGCATGGAACTTCAACCTGCGGAAGGCGAGCTTGTGTGTATGGGTCAGGGGACGAAACAGCACCAGTGATGCAGAGCACATAAATGCAAGCAACCCAAGAGCAAATTCTTGATAAAGGTGATTGGTGAATCAGCCAGGGAACAGGTTCTGTTGGAGCTGGTACTCACAAGTGACGAAGAACTGGTTGAAGACATGAAGTTTGAGGGCAGCCTTGACAGTGGTGACTGTGAGACTCTGGAGCTTTAGATCCTGAGAGCAAGATGAATAGCAGAATTTCACAAAGGCAACCACTCTGAATCTTAGAAGAGCAGATTTTTGGCCTTCTCAAAGACTTGTTTGGCAAGATCTGATGGGAAACTGCCCGTTGGAGGCAAAGGTGCTGAAGAGGGCTGAACTCATCCCTTGAACAGGACAAGATGGGGCTGATGGTTGAAAGTAGCTCAGCAGAAATGTCATGGGGAGCTGGGGGTCAGCAAGTGGCCAGGACGCAGCAGTGTGCCCAGGTAGCAAAACAGCTCCCACACCTGTGGCTGCATCACCCAAGGGGAAGGGATCCTCACCTATTATTTGACAGTGTTTAGACTGCCCTGATAGTCCAGGCTTGAGGTCCTGGCACAGGACAGACCCAGACGTACAGGAGTGAGTCCAGTGGAGGGTTTCCCTGACAGTTGAGGTTGGAGCATGGGACATACAGGGAGAGGCATAAGGCACTGGGCTGATTCAGCATGGGGAAGACAAGAGGAAGGAAGACCTCACTGCACTCTGCAGTGGGTGCAGAGGTAGGGTATAGAGAAAATTAAATCAAACTCTTCCTGGTGATACATAGCAGTAGGACAATAGTCAATGTGTATAAATTGGAATATAAGAAATTCTGATGAGTATGATTTTTTTAAATTACTCTTCTTTTTTTTTTTTTTTTTTAACAAAGGTGATCAAATACTGGAGTGGATCACTAGAGGGGTTGTGGAGTCTCTATAGCTGGAGGTGTCCAAGACTCAAACGGACACAGCACTGAGCAACCTGGTCTAATTAGAGTTGCTTTGAGCAGAGAAGATGTCTGGAGGCCCCTTCCACACTAAATTATTCAACCACGCAGTGATTCTCTGATGATGTTGTTCAAAAGACTAGTTAAGAAGTTGAACAATTCCAACAGAAGTTACTGAAGGATAGTCATATTTCAACATGCACAGACGCAGATTATGCAGATTTTATGTTATGATTTGATTAATAATAGTACCATAATATTATAACCAGTTGACAAATCCCTTGAACAAAAATGGCTAAATTCTACTTCAGAAAAATGAACCAACACATCACCCTAAGAAGATATGTTAAGAGTACAAAAAAAAAAACAATTTGTTTGTTTCTTTCTGTCTTGTTTGATTTTTTAATATAAATGTTCCTACTGTATGGGCTGAAGTAACAATCTAGATGTTCTCAGAGCTTAGAAACTATAGGTAGTATTAGTCACTAGAGGCACCTCAGACCTACAGTCACATTGGCTTGTTGAAATCACAACAACAATGAAATCCTGGAAAAGGTAAAGAAAGTTAGCAATAGCTGTTTGGTTTTCCTTCTGAGGCCTCTAAAACTGCAATGTCCATGGGCGTTTAGTAATAGAAGCTCGCAACACTGCATTCCTCCTCCATACATCACCACAAAACTGCTGAACCAGCAGGCTCTATGCCCTTGCTTCAATATTAAA
Source organism: Limosa lapponica baueri (assembly GCA_002844005.1). Taxonomy (NCBI): domain Eukaryota; kingdom Metazoa; phylum Chordata; class Aves; order Charadriiformes; family Scolopacidae; genus Limosa; species Limosa lapponica. The sequence continues at coordinate 34,406 of KZ506088.1, read as the reverse complement.
TTTTTGCAATCCTCAACAGTATGATGTTACATCACCAGTTTGATGTAAGGAATAAGACCTGGCAACTGGGAAGTGCCATTTGGACATAGCATTGGGAGGGCTATTTGGCTCTTCTCCTCACTTCTCTCTTCCTTTATATGATGTAAAAGGTGCCTTGATTTGCCCAGCTGACAAATGCACCATTGCAGTGCTCAACCTAAAACACATCCTGATCCTTTCCTGTGCGTGCATGTGCTCTGAACCCACATTCTCCCCGTCCTGTACTCTGAAAGTCAAGCTGGGCCGTTACAATGCCCCAAATCATTGTCAGAGCGATTTCTTCTCTTGCTGAACAGTCTGCGTAGGTACAGCAGAGGGAATGAACAGAAGACAGACAAATTCCACCCTATGTTATTAACAATGTAACTGGTTATGCAGTTCCATTACAGTTTGCATTAACAGCTTGATACTGTTTTAACAAGGGATCAACTTCTAGTAGAGCTGTTATAATACTTAAACATCATCAAACAGTTGGACTTCATGGTTACGTGGCAACTCCAGAGTGCCTTCTCTTAGAAGATATTATGAGGATGGATAGTAGCATTGCCAGGTTTGCAGCACATATGCTTCACCACAGTTCTAGCTGAGAAATTGTAAACTATCTCTCAACAGACAAATGGGAATAACCTCTCAGCATGAGAAGTTGCTGTCTACAGCCTGGAGTTTGTAAAGCACTTCCTTTTTATTAATTGTTGCTCTTGGTTTTTTGTTTTGTTTTTTTTTTACTTTAAGATGTCGTGATTTGAAAAGATAAGCACTTCAGAGGGAAAATGCTTGCATCACAGCTAGCATTTTTAAGTTCTGGTTCCTGAATTTCTCATATGTTGATTGCAGTTTGTCATGTCAGATTTTCATGCTGGAAAATGATAGCATCAATCTTCATGTCAGTATTATTCCAATGTTCACAATGACAGGCCTGGTGATCAAGGAAGCTTTGGTGTAAAGTGGTAATAGGGGACTGCTGAGATGTTCCTACTGAAAAGTTGGTAGCAGAAGCAATAGCCATTTGTGAAAAACTGTAAAATTTGACAGAAAGCTGTTGCATTCAATCAAGTTTTGCAAATTTGTACTAAAACCAGAAACTGAATCTTTTTCAGTGCATATCATACGTTCTGATAAAAAGTTTCAGTTTGTTGTATTTTGTTGAAAACAAAATAAAATAAAATAAATATGGCTTTTGAAAAAGTTTTTAGGATTTTGGCAAAATAAATTTTGTCATTTTTTCTTAAAAAAAAAGGAATATGCATATCTTACAAAGGATATGCAAAATACAAACTATAAATTTAAAAAAGTGGTGAGTTGATATACTTTTCAGTGGGTTTTATTTGATGTTTCATAATAGTCACTTCAATATGACATTATCAGTACTCCAATCAACATGGCAGCATGGAATTCCAGGAAATAAAGTCAAACCTATCTTCCCTTTTCCTGATTTAATGCAATTCTCAGAAATTATCTACATGCTTTTCACTCCAAGTGCAAAAAGCAGGGTCATTATATGGAAGGACAGATAGTACTTATTTTCAAAAATAGTTTTTAACAGCATTTTTTTTTCTCTTTTTCTGATTTGTAATATCTTTTCCTCGGATATTTTTATTATTTGTCTGATGCATTGATTAATATTATACACTGGTTTTCTTAGTGCTAAGTCTGTTAAGTATGCTAACAGTTTTATTCTATATACTGCCTTACTGGGAATTTTCATTCAGACACATACCTCCCTCATAACCAGTTATAAGATGGTTGAAATAGACAGGGATGAAACTAAGTGTCATCCTGGAAAAAAGTAAATCAACTTTGACCAAAACATCAGAATGTTTGCAAATTCCTTTTATGTTTACAATAAGGTCATAGGGAGATTATGTGGAAATATTTTAAATACTAAGTTAAACTCCAGTTCAACAAATCTCAAATTATTCTGAGCTCTGTCTCCATGTGACAGCTCATTTTTCATATGGTGCAGCCACACATATATTTGCAACTCTTAAAAAGCTGTTTCAAGATCAGCATTAAAATGGAAAATGATAACATCGTAAAGACTATCTTGAAGCCAAGTTGTCTCTCAGAACTTCATTTTATGTATCTACAATGGTGTTTATTGGTTCAGGGATTTTTTGCTGGGTGAAGAGAAGTTTATATTTATTGTGTCTATAAAATAATTCCCAAATTGTTTCATGAAATGATCTCCGAATTTACAAGCCCATTCTTAATTCTACAAGAGTAAATTTTTTTTTTAATAAATGTTAAAAGGGGACATTTTATGTTCCTATTCTCCTTTCATTTTAATTTCCTATTTGACAATGACTTTTTATGTAGTAATTTATCTAATCAAAATAATTATATCACAAGTGTATTTATGTCACTTGGCTAGAAACTTAAAAATCAGAAGTTGGAATACATAAGTTTGCAAGCAAAATCAAAACCTTACTCCATTTGTGTATTCTGAATAGAACAATCTGAGTTCTTACAGTACCCAAAATGTACCATAACATAGTATTATCCTTTTATAACTTCAAAACAGAGATGGATGTCACAGTGCACCCTAGTCTATGAAATTTCTGCTTGCAAATACCTGGTGTAAGAAGTTACAATTGCAATCTTGTTCTGCTTTTACAGGTAGTTTGCAGGAAACATTTAGTGTTTAAATAGCTTTCTGGGAAAAAAAAATTAAAAAATGCTTTCAAATAATTCCACCATTGCTTTTTTTTTTTTTTCTCCCCAAGGCTAAAATAAAAATTAGGCGTATCAGTTATTTGAACTGCTTCTTTTCCTGATCAGCAAGAGGCGGAATATCAACCATTTTGTGGTTACTTATGACCCTAGATTTTTCTCTTTTTCTCCAGTGTGCTCTTCCTTACGTCCTTCAGGGTAGAAAGTAAAATGCAAATCATCTGGAAACTTCTTCTTTTTTTTTTTTTAGGAGAAAGAAAAGATTAAAGTATTTAGGAGAAAGAAAAGATAAAAATATTGGTTTCACTTATCCAGAACAGAACAGAAAAAGTTAATTTGGAACAGAAAAAGTTAAACCCTCAAAATGTATTTTCCAAGGGCGCTATCTACCCGGGCATTCAGAGAAGTGTGGGCAAGACAGCTGTTCCAGAGAGCTGCAATGTAAGGAAATTTCCCAGATTTCATGCTTTCTGCTGAGCAGACTGCTGATAGCCAGTGATATTTCAGAGCTGCAAGTTCTTCTTGTGAGCTGCAGATAATTCTGGCTTCTGGGCCAACATGACTCTCTCACAGCCCTCAAATGAACTGCAAAGGAGCCTGTACAGCCCCCAGAAACATTTTCCCATTAGCACACTGCTCTGTTGGGATGCTTTCCTTACAAGAATTGATACTCAGGGGGAAATGCCCAGCCAAGCTCCATCAAGCAGAGGTAGGTTCCTGACTTGAAGTCTTGTTGTGTGTCTTATGTTGGTTGCTTCACTGATTTGGAGAGGGCTGGTAGAGCCAAGCAGATGCCTCCTGACATCAGCCGATAACATTTCGTAACATCACACAGCAGAAAGAACACAACAACTATGTAAAAACAAAGCTACGCACACCCCTTCTACTGTTCAGGAAATAATGCCCCCAGACCTTCATGGCCATCAAATCTCTGAAAATTCCTAAAGTATAAGATCACCTGCAGCAACAGATCATACAGTCTGATCCACACAACTCACATACAGTTGTATATGGATATTTTTCAACTGAAATTAATTTGAACAGAAATTATTCTGATTTGACAAGTTCTATAATGGAAAAGCCCACCGCTTTTCATAGTGAGTTGTCTCAATGGTTAGTCATTCTCAATTGCATAAAAGCATTTGAATCTAAAATCTCTGATATTGGGTCTTGTTACCTTTTTTTTCTTCCAATTTAAACATGTTTTTAATAATAGCACTTCCTCTGTATGACTATCTTTAAACACTTTGATTTTCTTACCATATGGCAAAAAATTATGGAAAAAACAGTATTTGCTTTTGAAATTGGAGGAAGTCAAAATGTTAAGGGGAAGAAAAGGGGGAAAAAAAATCTTTCCACTGCTTTTTAATGTTCGTATTCTGGTACATCTGTTACTTGAAATGAAAAGAAATAATTAACATTCTATGACACTTAACTTTTACATTTTTAGACATTTATTTTTTCTCTTGGAAAACAGATTTTCTTTTTAGGCTTAAGGTTTCTTTAACCTATTTCCTGTTAAGGCCTTCCCTAATAAATTATTTATCTTTCGCAGAAAACTATTATTTTATTATGTTCCACTAAATATATTGTCTTCTGGTTCCACGTCTTTTTTGACTAGGAGAAAGAGCTATACAAGCTGATGAAAACATTCACTTATTTCAAAATGGTCAAATTTTGCCTTCTATGGGATATTATAAATATTTTTTATACATAATTGGGTCTTGGGAAATGACATATGCTAGAAAATTGACTTTCATTCTCTTGTGATATACTTCAGAAATTGCACTATTATGTATTTGAAGCTATTTTTAAGGTTGATAGTCTAATGTTTTGACACTCGTGAGACTGACAGCTGTCATAACATTTCATCTTTCACTAAATTTTTAAAAAGAAGTTATTATGGGTACATTTAATAAATTATATCTACAATTTCAAATAATTATGCTTCTGAAGACATTTATTTTACCTCTGTGTTATAAGGACTAACAGTGTATCAATAGGGAATTCAATACATGAAGTATACGACTCATTCATAGAAAGCACTGAAATAATCAGTGTTGTCTGTGCTAATATTATGACTCAATAAATGTGTAAATAGATTTAATGTGTATATGTATATATGAATATTGATATGTTTGATCATAATATATCAGAGGATCAGAGCTTATTGTGATGGGATTATTTAGGAGACCTACAAATCTGTCCAATTTTAAATTTTAGAATTGATTCATTAACAGAACAGTTTATGTTCAATTTTACACTGTAGCAATCACCATCAATACATGTACAAATCTGTTAGTCTGACACTTATGTCCTAGATGAGCTATGAGAATGCAATATTAAGTGTCCAGTGCTGTGGAGTTAGGGCTGATAAGTTGGTCATGGAGGTTGTGATAATCAGGTCAGAGAGCAGTTGGATAGAAGAATTCAGAGCCACAGCAGATTTATTCTCGCTCTTTTCTTATCTTTCTTCACGAAATTTCCCCTCCTAGAAAGAGGGAGTTCTTTGCTCTCAGTGCTGTTTATCTTGTTTTCTTTGGTCTTGCCAGTCACCCTTGTGGTGCATTCAGCTGGATGTCCCATCTATTTGCAGTCTCCTCTGTTTATCTTAACCCCTGTCTGGCAATTTTTTTACTTGGTTGCCTTTCAAGTGCAAGCACACCATTTGTCCCTTTGGTAATCACATTGCTTCCAAGCTTATGTGAAATGCTTATATGTGCTATTTGACTCATTTGATTTGTAGCATCACGGTGCTACAAAATACTTACTGTTGTTAGCTGCACTATTTTTGTAGGCTTGTATTAATTTTCAAGGCAGAGAAATATTAATTATATGCTGATTAATACATTTATAATTTATAGGTGTCACGGGTCTCTGCTTTGGCTGCAATGTTTCTGAACCAGAGTTATACATAATACTGAGCATTTTTTGTACTTCTTAAAAATTTTGAGACCAAGAAATCTTCAATACGCTCCAGAGAGATTAATCTCTCAAACTGATCTCTCCTAGAAGTATGGGTAAGATAATTTCCACATATAAGCAGTAGACATCTGCTACACTCAGGTATACCTACTCAGTTGCTTCTCATAGAGGTAAAGAAAATGTTTAAAAAGGCTTACTAATTGACCGCCTACTATGTTTATAGTACCTGACTATGATATAAGGATTTTTAATTGATGACTCTCTGTGTCGCATTGACTCAGATCTTGGTTAACAAAGAGTTTTAACCCTTGCACTATTTCCACTTCAGGGTGGAAATTAATTACTGAACATTTTGAATTATACGCATTTGGTCTTGAACTTTCCTTTGCTGAGTAAGGTATTCAGGTTGAATGGGGATCGACCATAGACAATATTCAATGTATAAAGCCAAGAAGGAATGAAGTGATATAGCTTAAGTTTTATTTCTTCTCAGGACTTCACATATAACCTCCACCCTGTTAACTCTACTGCTGAGGTCAAAAGCAGACTTAAAATGCTTTATTCATTGCACTGCATTAAATTGGATTTAATTTTAAAAATATCTGATTGCTTTAGTGGCTTGCCATTTTCAGTTCTGAATTATTTATCAGTCAGATATCTCTACTCTGAAATGCAAAATATTTCAGTAAGCCTAGTAAGGGTATTGCACACTGAAAATGAGAAATAAAAATCCTAAGGTAACAGAAAAGCAAAAGCACTAGCCCACATAGAGTGTCACTTAGTGAGGATCCTTGTCCAGAAATGAAGGGGAGAGATAGTCAGAGATTTCATTTGATGGGGGAACCATGGACAACAAGGTGTTATATTGAAGACTGAATACATCTGACCACTAGAATCAAGAGAGCTCTTTTCCTACCCACAGATGTTCAGCTGGACAACAGAAGTAGAGCCTTAGAAAGAGGAGATAAAGAGCAAGTTTGGGCATGGGAAACCTCTGGTTTTGCTGCACCTGATGACATATCCAAACCACCTTGACAAAGAGGAAACCAGGGGTAGTTAGAAACTCCCTCCTGGTGGGGGATAAAGGCACCCATCCACAGACTGGAAGACTTATTGGAGGAGTTAGTACAGGTCCAGGGTCCAGACTGCTGATACTTGTACAAAGAGTGCCAAGGCTTCCTGACTTTATGACTGTTGCTTTTTGTCACCAATTCAAAGTAGCAGAGTAATACTGTTCAAGGAGACTTAGAATTGACCTAGGCTGACTGTAGGCTGCTGGAGCTGCAGTGGAAGTGACAAAGTCCAGGGTGGTGTTATCCTTGATCCCAAGAGTAAGAGAGAAGGGCTTGGGTCAGAGTATGCGCTTCCAGTGGATCAACGCCTGGCTGCATGGCTGATGTTACTGGCAAGGCATTGGTTTATATGGTCCTCTTCAAAATATGGGATTGCAGGGGAGAGTATTAGTCCACCTGACAAAGTAAAGCAGGGAAGGGAAGGGAAGGGAAGGGAAGGGGAGGGGAGGGAATCTTGTTGGACAGATGAAAAATAAAAGAAGTTGCATTCATTGTCTTTTGTAAAATATTGAAGGTCGGTTTGGTATTCATTTTGACATCTCCAACTGTAGAAGGAGTTTTCATGTCCATGTCACATTTAGGCAGCAACACTGAAAACAAATAAAATTATACCTGTTTGTAACACCTGTCCTTATTTGCCAAGGTCCAGGATGCTTCAGAGAAACAGGAAGATCCAATTACAAGGGCATCTGGCGGTTTCATTTTCAGTTGAAGTTAAAGATTTCGATTCAGTGCAAGTTTTTTCGATTACATCTGCAAGTAGTTAAGACATTGAAAGAAAACACAGGTTTTCAAAAAGGCTATGGCCTTTTTATTGTTTCTTCAGCAAGCTTCTGAAAACATCTGCTGCTTCCAGGTGCTGTGATATTAAGGAGGTGCAGGTACTGTGATTTAAATTCCTGGTTAAGTAACCTTGCCAAAATTGCATTGATCGTTTCCTGGTAATGTTCAGGAGTTTGCGACAGAGTCTCTTTGCAAAGTCATGCGGCTTTCCATACAAACATATTTCATTAAAATCTCGACTGTACTAAAACTTGGATGCACAATTGCTGCAAACTTATTCCTTCTTGAGCAGCAAGGTCTCCAAAACAGACTCTGACAGAAGGATACTCTAGTTTGATATCTGAAATCCAGAAGATCCTCAGTGTATGACAAGTCAACAAAACTTTCTAACAGGTTTCAAGTTCCAGACCTCCCAAAAGACACAGCAACATTTACCTTTTGGGAGAGCTCTGTGAAAGCTAACAGTAGTGTGTAGTATTATAACTGTGAAGAATGAAATAGTGTGTAAGGTTAAGCAACATTAATGGTTTTGTAAGGGGTTTCAGAAGGCTTTGTTTAAAAACAAACTGAAAGACAGCAAGGGAGATCAAATTTTTGTACAGTGAGCTCAATGATATATCATACATAAAAGATTTATGATTCCACTCACGAAAGAAATTGAACATCTCAGCTTCATTTATATTTTGAGGTATCTCCTGGAAGAAGGTGTTTGAAGAGTTTCTGAAGAGTTGAAGAGTTTCCAAATCAGGAAATCTGAGGGCATAAGTACTATTACATTTTTGCTACCGAATCAGATGAGAGGAATCGAAGAGGTAGCTTTCCAGAACCCTGAGTTCCACTGATTTAAAATCAACTTATATAAGAGCAGTAACACACACTAGACACTTATATGTGTCTGTAATACTGAGCTAAACCAGCATAAAGAACCAACATACTGATTCACACTATCAACTGTCTAAAATATATTATATGTAGACCTTTCTACACTGTGTTACTTGCTTACAGCAGTTACCTCACTAGCATAGTAAGAACAGTCGTTAGGTATTTTTGTTTGGGCCAACCGAACAAACAAAAACCCTAAACAGAAAGAAACCCAAACACACAAACAAACAAAGAAAAAAAAAACACAACAAAACCCATTTGATATTTCCACATGGCAAAATGCAAAATTAATTTCACAAAATATTTATATGGCTTAATTGCTATGCAGTGGCTAAACTGTGCTTTTTCTTATTTTATAACTGCACAATATACTTTGGATCTCAAAGCTTTTTCAAAAGAGTGTTTTAGCACTTCAATTCATCATTAACACAAACAATTTGCTTAGAACAATTTTATCAACTTGACATGAGCTTTCATTGCAATTTGTTACTTATTCAGGTAATAACTAAACACTGCATCCTGCTGCTCACACTCTGCTTTCCAGCTGCTATATTGTTGCGCTGCTTAGTTATGTATTGCTTTAGGAACAGGCTGACGTGAAGATTATTTACATTCTTTACAGATAAATAGAACACTTTCTATGAAACAATGTCACAATTCTTTATTTATGTGATATGATGACTTAAACACAAGAGGCCACTTTCTGTGACCATTTCAATGAAATGTGTGGAACAGAGAAGGGAGTGATTCCAGTGATTTTCTTTTTGTAAGTTTATTTTATCTAAGAAGAAAGTCTACAAAGGAGGGCCATCACTGGGTGAAACAACTATGGTTGCTAACTAAAGCACTTCAACTTTGTTGATGGTAAAAATAAAATAACTACTTCAGGAATAATAATAATTTAACAGTGTTTGATTGAAGTTCATATTTTTTCTTTCATAGATGAAGTACCAGAGTACAGCCTGGAAAGCATATTCATTTGGTGAAGTTCATAGGCAATTTACCAAACCAGTTTTATCTGTAGAGCATTTGACAAATACTCCTGGGCAAATTTAGTATCACATAGCTCATGTTACATATATGTATAACTACATATATATTTTTATTTATATATCTATTTACATATATATAGTTTTTTTATATAGAGAGATACAAAATATAATTACATAAATATTTATTTATATATCTATTTACATATATATAGTTTTTTTATATAGAGAGATACAAAATATAATTACATAAATATTTATTTATATATCTATTTACATATATATAGTTTTTTTATATAGAGAGATACAAAATATAATTACATAAATATTTATTTATATATCTATTTTTATATAAAAATCGATGTATAGTTATTTATTTAAGCTGTTTTGTATACATTCTTAATCAATAAATTCTTCTTTTTCCGGCTTAAACATGAGAGATCTTTATAATCAGCCCCATAATGGGTGGAGGTCAGAAGAAGTTAAGCATGGACAACACAAATTTTCTCTGCTTAGAGTGACTGCAAGAGATGCAGGACTTCACCTTTTGATGGCGTCCTTTCCCCACTGCTCTTCAGAGCTCCCTCCCCACACCTCTCCAACTGCACTGGGTGTCATCTGTGCTTTTTATCCTCAGGTGCCTGACAACATTTCTTTGGGTAATACCAGTGAGGACAATGTCTTGCCTCTCTCATTTCTGGGATTATAGCTCAGAGCACTGTCCAACCTTTCTGATGCCTTTTGTTGACAGATTATTTATATGTTTCAGGCAATTGCAAATTTGAAAACCTGCCAAGTACAAAGGATGAGTTCAAAGATTTTTCCATCTTAAAGTGCAGATGGTATGACACCTGTCATTTTCAAACAAAACTGTGATAAAGCTGCTGTGTGGAAAAGTTGGCTACCTTCTAATTTTCTTTCACTTGAGGGAGAAGGAGGACAGAGAGTGTTTTGACAGAGTCATGGAAACATAACCCCCCTCAAAATTGGCAAATGTTATTACAAGAGCCCTGTACTTGTCTTTGCCTCTTTACCTTGTGTCTTTGCCTTTGCACACGTGCTGAAGTATTCCTGGGCAGCAGTCTGACTGCTGGGAGGCCTTCCGAGTCATTTAGTTACAGAAGGAGATACTTTGCTTGGTAATACTGTATCATGCTTAAGATGTTTTCTTCTTTTGCCATAAAATGGAAAAAGCAAAAAATAGGAGCTAATGTAGCTTTTAGCTTTAGTGGCAACAGAAATACACATGTATGGAAATTTTTTGGAGCTCATTTTTATAGTGGGGTCGCAGAGTGTGGGAGTGTTGATTGTAGAATATAAATTGTAATTTCTCATTTAAGCATAGGAGATTACATTTTCTTCTTTGTTCAGGTAATTTGAAGCAATTACAGTTATTTTTCTATCTACTTTTCAAATCAGTCTTGAGCCACAAAAAAATAATTTTCACCCTGACTACTCAGAATTATGAAGAAAATTATCGTTATTTGTGGACAGCTGATGACTAATGTTGGACATCTCCACTTCTGAGCCTCCAATTTGAGACACCTTTTGTGAGGTCTTAGTATTAGAAATAAGATCTAGCACTTTGGATAAATCAGACCTTAAAAAGTGTTGTATTGATCACATAAAAGTATAAGAACTACTTGTGTACACTAAAATCTCATGTCATTACGAAGACTAAACTTATAAAAGTAAGCTATGATCCAGACTAAGAATAGTGTAATGGATTTAAAAAAGGACCTTTCATCTCCAGGAACCCTTAGTCCTAAGCATTTTTGGACTGAACAGATCAGGACTAGTAATAAGTACTCTTTCCTACGTTATGTCGTAGTATTGCTGTAATAATGGTAACTGCAAACTCTGAATTGGAGCTTATCACTGAAATGAAATTTTTGAAAAATTAGACTAATATTAAGGGGAAGAAAGAACTTTATGCAAGTGTAATTGTTCCACCTGTTTCACTTCTGGCATTAGTCTAACAACAATATTTCATGTAATTCAGTTTCTCACAGTTTCAACTACAATTTGTGAATGTCTTCCATCTCTATTCC
>KZ506088.1:2071-17390 GCA_002844005.1 Limosa lapponica baueri | reverse complement strand
CTTGCTTCAGTGAGGCACCCTATGTGGACTAACAGCAATTCAAATCACATTGCACAGGGTCAGACATAGGTGTAACCAGAAAGGGAGGTGTGGGTTCAGGAGGTTTATGTGTGCCATCCTGCTGCACTGTGAAGGTCAGGGCAGCCCAGCGTGGGCTGCTGAGTGAAGAGGAGAACACTTAACTAGGCTTGTTACTTAAAGGGGATTTAACTGAAAACATTCCCTACATGAAATGGACAAGTGAAAGCAAGTCACGAAAGCAAAATTGATGCTCTGGTGTCCAGTAATCTAAATTAAGTTATGTTGAACCATGCCATGAAAATGTGCAGACCATGTGTAGCCCTGGAGATAACTTCTAAAACTGAAACTGAGTGTTTTAAGTTGCATTTAGGGCTTTAGAGACACAAGGTACCAACTGTTTTCTCTCATAATTGTTCCTGAGCCTGCAAGAATTTGAAACCACATGTAACTCATCATCTTGAGAACAGCTCAGCTGATATCAGCAGGGCTTTCTTGCAGTGCATGGAGTCATCAGGTGTATAAATCTTTGCAGGGTCAGAACATGAATTCTACCTGATATCATCTTGTGGCTGTATTCCCTGCTGTCTCTAGAATCCTACCAATAAAGACAGCTAATCAGTACCCTGAGTGCCAAAAAGTATTACCAATAAATATTATGTAATGAATGGTGATATTTTGATACAAAAAACTCTAAAGCAAAACAATAGTAAAATAGGACACTTTGGGTCAGTTACTTGGGCTCTCTTTTTGCTAGAAATGGATATGCTCAGAGAATTGCAGAATTATGAAAGAAGTAATATTGATACTGGAAAATCACACTACTTTTTATTGTGTAATTCAACGTTTGTTTTTCATAAGCATTCGTGATGTCAGGAAAGGTGGAAAGTTTTTTTGTATAAATTTTCTTCTCAGACAAGTGTAGCATAATCAGAAATTCATGCACACACATAATTAAGGCAGCTATAGGATACTATATAAATTGCAAGGACAAATAAAAAAAATAATCAAATTGGTATAAATCTTTTTGTCCTATTTCTAGTACATTTTTATGTTCTCTTTAGTTACTTTTTTACCCTCTAGCTATAGCTATTTTTGCTATCTTTACTTTAAGCTCAAACTTTTCAGTCCAAAATAACTCATGATGGCATGCTACAATTTCAGGCAGTGTTACAAACCTAATTTGGATATCTATACCGGGCAGTAATTCTCAACCAATATTTTTTTATTTGCTTGTTCTTTGTTGGGGGAGGGGTGTGCAGTTAGAAATTTTTATACTCAGCTGTATAACAGTTGCATTTCTTTTTAAAGTTTTGACTGTATTGTTGGCCAATATTTCTGAGAGAAAATTGTACAACAAATTATTTGCTGATTGACTTTGAGAGAAGTAATAATCTGTCATTTTCTTTCTTGTCCATTTATAATCCTTCCACTGTTCAATAGGCTAATATATATACTGACTTGAAATTAGTTCCTGCCCACTGTTGACTGCTTTGCACTCTTAAGCACTGTGAAGCAATTTTGAAGTTAAATTAGCCCAAAGACATCATGGCAAGATCCTCAAGTGACCTAGATTCATCACAGCAACTGCTTTGTTTCTCTTCCTCCACTGACTTGTGCAGCCACAAATCCGAAAATTTCCTATCCCATAGAAATGTATTTGTTTGAGCAGTCTGACTGTTGGCCTTAACAGGGAAGGGAGAAAACCATACCTAGAAGGGTTTCAGGACCAGAAGAATAAAAGGGATTTTCCTTGTTTTTTTCAGTGCAAGGGTTCTTCAGCCACACTTGTGGTTCTACTCTTTCACTTTAATGAGAGAATTATAACCTCTCAAAGTTATGGCCCCTTGATTCATTAAATCAGAAGTCACATACTATGTGTTCCTTTCAAACTAGGACATAAATCTTTCTGCAGTTGAAGTTCTGGCCTTGTATATTTATAGATGACTTCTATTTATTTTAGCAAGAGCTGAAATTTCTTTTCTGTAGCTAGGAATATGTGTTCAAAGTATATTTGAATGTGCATGCCCACTTGCCTACATAATCCCTTACTAACAAGAAAACACTGTATCTCATGTAGAAGTCTGCTTTGGGATGCACTTTTTTGCCCCATCTATGTAGAAGACCATTATAATAAGACAAATTATCTCTTGCTTTACAAGTGTGTATTACAGAAGGATTACTTGTGATCAGATTCAAAGAATACAGAAAAATTGGTCAGACTTGCCTGGTAGGAAGATTGGGTTTTAATACATACTTTTGCACTGCAGCAACACTGCTTTTATTCATATAGGGACCTATTCTTGTAAGGGTTAAATGTTCTGAATTAGAATTTAAAAATGTAACTGAATTTACTGAATCAAGTTTCAAGGTAATTTCTGTCTAAAGTGCAGTCACTTTTGGCACATTAAAAAGATACAACAGTGACTGTCTTTTTGTTAACCTCCTTCCCAAATATTTTACCACATTTGATAATATTAAATAATCATTCCTAAATATATTAGTGTATATACAAGAACTGTAATCACTTTATTTTCAGTAACAAAAGGTTGACATAAAGTCATGATACATTCTTGCTGCACTTCCATGTTCTGTACCTAAGGATATTGAATAAAGTATTCCTGCTGAATATATTAAATTGTGCAAAATTATTATGTAGAATGGGCATTATTAAATGAATGTGAAATGCATCAATTATGAAGCTATGGATACAAATTCCAAGCTTCAAAATAAAAATCAGATTTTTTAGGTTGTATTTAAGCAATTCTGATATCAAGAAATGCATTTTCCTATTTTTATCACAATAATACATGGGCGTCACCTCTGCACTTAGGAAATTATTCCAGTTAAAGTAATTGCTTATAAAATGCAGTATCTTCTGTCATCAGAAAAATGTATAACCAAAAAGTACATTTTCCTTAAGATTGAACTATACATACAGTTAAACAAAATTTGTATGACTGTTGATAATTACACCACCTGGTGACTGACAACAGATTTCATTTGCCATTCATCTATTAATCCATCCAAGAGAAAGGAGTTCCACTTTTGCTGTCTACATAGCAGAAATGTCTAAGGGCCACAGTTAGCATTATTTTGCTGATTGTATCTCTGATGCAAAGTTATATTTAAACATCCTTAGAAAAAGAAGTCTTAAAATCTTGGTCAAAAAAAAAGTTAAGCACGAACACAAAAAGTGAGCTAACACTTTTAAGTATTATTGGAATTTTTTTCTTAAACCAAAGTTTTCCCTTTGTCAGGCATGAGTTACTCAGTTTAAATAAGTAATACATAGGCTTTAACCTCAATGTCAGATCACATAATATCTGAGTTGTTTACAGTGTGTACTGTTAGTGTAGGTCAGAATCAGCTGTACTGGGAGCTGTATGTACTTTGTTGAGGCTCAACTTTTGCCTGGAGGTGCTTCCCATTTAAGTATTCAAAAAAACTGTACAGATAGTGTGGGAAAGCAATTCCAGTTTGCATGTCTGAGACACAGAAAGGGCAACAGTTTTCTTTGTTGTTTTGGAAGTTGTCTGGCATAAAGAGAAAAATCCCCATAAAACTCATCCAATATTGTAATCACGAAGTAGACCATGGAGTTTACTTTCACTTTGACATCTTTCAGAAGCTCTTGGGGCTCTCTACCCTCTCTGTTACGGTATGCCAAGGAAAAATCCTATTGCCTGGAACCCCTCCCCCACTCATTAAGATGCTTCTGAGAAGCTCCAGATATTCCTGACTTCTAGCCAACCACTTCCAAATTATTATTTGGAGAGAGAGGAGAGATCTCCTGTGAGCCAAATAATACAGCTTTGGAGAGTCAACCATCATTATTGTTTATTAATTTTTGTTCAATAGTTAGAGTAATCAGTAAACAGTTCCTAGCTTGTTCTGAAAAATATCTGTAATAAGAGAGAAAATCCTGAAAAAACCTTCTTAGGTATCAAAACAGCTGACAAATTTATGGTGATCTGAACCTCTATGCACAGAATGACAAGTACAGAATGAAGAATATCAGAAATTAGACCATTCATTTTAAATAATTTGAATGCAAGTGGGTTGGACATGTTCAGTCATGTGCAAACTTATTCTCATAACTGGCAGTCCATTTTGTGATGGTGTCTCAGCTGTAAATGTATTTACTAGCATACAAACTAGAGACCTCTCTCCTGTGTGAAATTTTCAGCCAAGAAATGAAATGCTTGCTTATGGATGATAGGGTTTTTTTTCCCCTGCTGTTTGCAATCTGGCCATGTACAAGAACAGAAACAGTTGAAGATACTGAACAGTTTACACTGAAATATAAATCAGTTAAACAAAATGATGAGCACATTCTGGAGCTGTGACAGATGACTCTGTTGTTGATAATATTGTAAGCAGTGATATCTGGCCCCTGTGGTGACATTTGGAATATGACGTAAAACAGTGCTAGGCAATATTTGCTGGCATTGAGCCCAACTGGTGCAAAAAGACTGGAATCTGAATCATTAAATCCTCCTAGCCTCCAAAGAGGGCCCCACTTAACCAGGGGGTGGTCTCAAACTTCATAATCATGCCAAGGGATTGTTTGAGAGACTGATGGTTGTCCTAGGCTGAGTACCTGACAGAGAGCAAACTACCAACAGAAAAATACATGCAATTACAATTCTTGGAACATTTCCTAGCATGGCTTAATTTATTAGTGCACATATAACCCACATTTTTTTTTTTTGTGACTGTCCCTTTTTAGCAAGGGACTCAAATTTGCTGAAGGTTTTCACATCAGAAATTAAATATCAGTCAATTTTGAATCAATTTGGAGCATCTTTCCAGAATGTTATTGTCCACTATAACATTAATAATTGAGCATTTGAATTACAGTATGATTCTGATGGCCCAGGAAGGTCAAGGGCCTGTTTTTCTCAGAGCTATGCAAACACATAATCAGAGACAGTTTCTCTATTGAAGATGTTGCAATTTTATTATTAAAAAAGGTGAAAATCATCACCTTTAACTATGAGAGTAAATTACTATGGTTGTCATTTACTATAGGAAGTTCTGTACTTACAGGTCCCAAATCCTGAGTGCATTGGCACAGCAACATAAGATCCAGCCCTCATCTTCAAAAGTTAAGAATATTAAAAATATATCTGGCAATGAAGTTCCTTTTTGAAATGTGTTAACAAGAACCACATAAAGGCACTAGGTGGCTAGGTGTGCTAGATCTAATGCATGATTTCAAACAGACATTCTATGAACCAAGAAAAAAAAATCAAAAAAAGGAAAGCAAAGTACTTTCTATTTATCTGTCTTGTAGGTAGCAATTATGTTCATGAAAGGATTTTCTAAAAACTGCATTTCTATTATGACAATATGAATGTCGCAGGAAAGCGAGTTCTCAATAATGACATCTTTACTTCGCCAACCTGTCATTGTATATTGTGCAGATGGAAGGACAGGCATTCAAGATTTGTATATTTTCCCAAAGTGGACCTCCAGACTCTGAGATTTTCCCACCACTGGTTATTCAGAGTCATAAAGGAACACATCTTCCTATCCACTTTGAGGTTGCACCTGCATTTTTAAATACTCAGCAAGCATGAAAAGTAAATTACATATCTTCTGGCACTGGCTTTGGGCATGTTATTGTCTACCCATATGGAGAATAGATCTTGTTTAAGTTGTGTAAGCTTTTTTGTGTAGTAGCTTTTTGAAGGCATAAAGAGATTCTAATTTTTGTGGGTTTCTTTTCCCCCTGGTTATACTTACAGATCAAATGAGGGGCAGAATGGCAGACAAAGGAGAATGCCTTTATCTAAGTATGGATTATAAGAGAGGTAGACTATTCCTTCACAAGCATAAGCCACTGCATGTGGCTGGCCCCTATCTAAGTAGGCAGGATGCTTTTATCCTCAGTGAATACAGACTGCTTTGATTGAGCCACATGCTTAGGATGCTCCCAGGTATGCTCTGCTGCTTTATGCACAGTAGCTCCCAGAAGTTGCAGCAGGTCATATGAATCTTCATGTCTTACCAAAGATATATTGATCATTGGGAGTGTAAATAAAGATAGTTCTTGTCTTATACCAGATGCTTGGTATAACAATGAGAAGGAGAGAAGTTGCTAGTAATAAACAGAAAATTTTATGTGTGTGCAAAATTTAGCCAAAGCTATTTGCTTGCATGCAGTTTTTACTTCAGAGATGAAAAGAAGACGAAAAGAAAAGAAAAGAAAAGAAAAGAAAAGAAAAGAAAAGAAAAGAAAAGAAAAGAAAAGAAAAGAAAAGAAAGAAAAGAAAAGAAAGAAAAGAAAAGAAAAGAAAAGAAAAGAAAAGAAAAGAGAAACGTAAATTCATCAAAAATTAATTTTATAGTTGAAAATGTCAGCATTTTGAATAAGCCATGAAATTACACAGTATTTTGTTTGATAAGCAGATACAAGGTTTTATAAATTCAAGCTAAGACTCCATAATGGAAATTTATGGAAGGATTAAGTCACAACAGCAACAAACAGAAAATAGAGGCAGAAAAACAGGACAGCATCTGGTTAAAGAAGTAAAAGCAGTACCATGTTAACTCTGCAAATCTCTGAATACTTTAGAACAAATATAACTTTTTTGTTACCAATCATTGCAGGGACTTGATATGAAATACTTTCTTTTTGATATTGACATGGGATCTAAAATCTCATTTCACTGTGCTTGGATTTGATACCATTTTCCTAGCTGCTAAACATAAACACTGTTATCTTTCTCCCCTGTAATGAGTAGTAGAAGAGCAGTATGTCAGAAGCAGAAACAAACAAAAAAGTCGTCTTGACCCTTTCCTTCATTTCAGAGTCTGTTGTATCAGAATGCTAAAGTGTTCTAGAGAAAATTTGTGAATCTTGCTTCTTCTGATGCCTTAGCCTTCTCTATTGTAAATAGAAAGTAAAATTTTTCACAAATGTTTGCAAAGTTTCTGTAGCCATGTGGGCTGAAAGTAGCTTGTAGCTCTGTAATATAAAAGATAAGATTAAAAAAGGCTGAAAATTGTGTAGCAGGACAGGGTAGCAGGGTGTTGGATTACTCAGCAAAGAATACACACAGACACATTTAAATAAAAAAATACAAGTTTCCTATGCTAGTATTTGAAATTTTTTAATGTGACAAAAGAAGCTATTACTGTTTACAAAAACTTTTGCTAAATCTGAGAGTTCTATTCGCACATAGAAATTTCCAAAAGGTTTTTACCCTCTTAAAAGGATTCCAAAGGAATTTTTTTTAAAAAATTGGTAATTGGTTTTGTTTCTTATCAGATGGCGGATAAGATGGACTTCCTAATGAAAAAGAGCAAACATGGAAAAAACCTTAAACAAAGTTGTTAGCATATAAGTTTTTGAATGTCACTGTATATGACACAAAATACGAAATAGCACATCTGCATCTATTTGAATCATTTGGATTCTATTAAATTCCTATTTTAAAGATCTGCATGTGACATAGACTTTGAGGTACTGTGAAGCTGAACTGTATATTTGTGTGAGAGGAAATGTATGAAATGAATGAAATCCAGAATGGAATGTGGGTTTACCAAACCTGCTAATAGTTTCAGCTATACTTGCTATTTTTCACAGTCCTATAGCTTTATTTTTCTTCTGATTTCATTGATTCATTTTAAAGATTTTTACCCAGCTAGGAATCAGAAATGATACTATGTGATATGGAAGACAAATGTTATTTCTAAGTAATGAATATGAAAGGTTAAAAATTATCAGCCTCATGTTGTTTCTCACTAGCAAATTAAACTACTAGATAGGCTTCTACTATCTATGATGATAAAGGGTGTTCTCAAGGTGCTACATGAGAAAAAAGGTCACATATTTCTTTAGAGCAACTGACCTCAAAGTTCCTGAAATAATTACAATGACATATCTCATGTCAGACTATTACAGCTTAACAATAAAAATACGTTTGAATTACTATTATGGGTAGTAGAAAACAAACTGTATGCTGAGCAAGTTCTAAAACAAGCTGTCTTGTTGTGCTTGAATTTGTACTTACAGGTAGCTGGATGGGACACCTGATGGTGTGTGAGAATTGAAGCAAAGGGAAGGACACTTCTGTTTATGAAATGAAGAAATCTGGTATTGTAGATTTTTTTCCTGTAAAATAATGGTATAGTGGTTTCCAAAAAATAAATACTAGGGAGTAAGTTTTCTTCCATATAAAGTAAAAACAGGAAAACTGTTACTTAAACCACTAATTTTATTGATATTTATATCATATTTTTGATCTAAAATTTAACGAAATAAAATAATTGAATATATATTGTCATGATGAAATCTGACTGTGCAAAAAAAAAGATGAGTTAAATCATAATATCTAACAAGATGTTACTGTGTATAATTTTGCAAACATTTCATTCCACTTTTCTTCAGCTGCAACATATTTTTCTTTGCTTTGCCTTTGAAGAGGGATAAACAGCATCACATTTATCGCTATATTTTAATTAGACAGTTTTACGCATAACAGTCAATCAAATTCAGATGTTGCCCTACCTTTTGATGTTCAGTTAATAATTAAGCAATGGTGTATATGATTAATAGACAAATCTATTTCAAAAGTTGTAATTTTCTAAATACGACTCCACAGTGATAACTGGTAGTTACCATAGATTCCTTCAGATTTTAAATAGCTGAATTACTTGTTGTATGTCTGTGATAACAATTAAGAATACTGGTGTTTTACAGACTTGTGGATTTTAGTAAGGGATGGGAAAATTCAGAATTGCCATTCTGTGGTAAAATCTGACAGGTTAAGCTTATTTCATGCAATTAGAATAAAAGGTTGAATTGTAAAAACGAACACAAAACTTTCAGGATTTTTTTTCGTTGCAAGAACAATAAAATTTGCCTAACTTTTATTGAAATCAAATACATATTGATGAAACTAAAAGTGCCCATTTGATTTATTGAATTGATAAACAATTTCTTCTTAGAATCCAAGCACAGTTAAACTACATTTTATGTAAGGCAGAGTTGTACACTGAAAGAGTTGTGATTGCACAATACTCTGTAGTGGAAGTTCCTGGGACTACTTTTTCCATGATAAAAATTGTTAACATACAATTTCCTTTGCAAATCCAGTAAATGAAAGTTATGTTTCAACATGCAAAATGGCTGACATTTGAAGATGGGTGAGTTCCTGCTTCCAGGTAGCAGTGGATCACATTAGGAGAATTCAGCTGAATTTTAGCTGAATTGAAATTAAGTATTTTCAGCTTGTTCAAATGCAGCAGTACTTCTGTTTTCTGATAGCTTGTGAATTTCTTAAAATAGTAAATACATAAATAAGGGCTGCCTTAAATTTCCCTGCAAATAGCCTTCTAGTAGTTCATACTCAAAAGGAAAACAGAGTTGGTTAAAAATCATCAAACTGTTGCTAACCTAGCTAAACATGTTAAGGTTTCAGCTGAGTGCTTGGGAAGTCAAAATGCATCTGCCACACAGGGGATGCTTATAAAGTAACACTAGATTTCTTTAAAGTCTAATATTCTATCAAGCAAATAATTCAGTTCTTGGATTTCCTGTTGGACAATATTTGTTGCTGAAATTTGAAAAGAGTTTCCACAAGGCAAATGATAATATTTAAATCTACACTAATTTTAGCTTAACGTGACTTTATTGATATATTTAACTTGACATCGATATTGATATTTCATTTGAATTACCTTAACAAAAATATGAGGTTTTAATTATGTAGTAATATCCAGAGTCTTTGTCTGTCTCTGTCCTCAATGCAGACTTCTTTCTGACTGAAGTCTGTAATGCAGTGTTGGAATTGCATGTTTGGGTAAACCAGATACTGTCCAGTAACATTAGAGATATTATTAGAAAGTGATTTCTATATGCTTCTGTATGTGAAAATGCACATAAGACTATTTTTGTTAAAATGTAAGGTCTATCTAACTCAGCATCTCTATAAATGGCCAGTACAGAATGGCTAAAGACAAAATATGAGTAAAAGCGAAAATCAAAGGAAGTAAGAAAAAGAATGTTGTGATGAATAACAAACTAATCTGCTTTTCAACAAAGAAGAACTGTGAGTTCATTAAAGAAAAAAGGAACACTTGAGTTTCTAGAACTTTGCAGTCTTTCAATGTGATTGAATTTCAGGAGTGTTTTGAAATCACACATTTGGGGAATTCCTGCTTCACTAAAACAGTAGGGAATTCAAATAATTTTGTCTCCCTGTTCAGATACTATGGCCTAAAAGTTCCCAAGGTCAATTGATTCCAGTAAAAAATTGTACAAGTTTATGTCTTCACCTGCTTTGCTCACTTTTCTCTTGTTGGGTGTTATCTGCCTGATCTCCCAATCTATGAAACTGTATTTGAAAACATTTTCTGAAAGAAAAATATTAATACGCACCTATCATTCCTGCCTTAAAGATGCAAATAGAAAGGAACACAAAACAAGTTCAGCACTGATTCACTCCACTACAGGATTGCATGAAATATATGTGTGAGGTGTTAATTTTTTCTAAGGTTGCTTAATTACAGTTCCTTTTAATAAAATAAAAATGCTTTTGTGGACTTACTTAAAGCTACAGGAGATTTGAAAGAGGGGTAGAGAGCTTAGATGGAGTAAACATTGTTGCAGTTCTTCTTCAAAAGGGTGACTACCGCTTGTCTGTTGCCCTGCACAGCATTTCCTGCAAAGGCACAGCCTGGGGGAAAGGAAAAAAAAATCCTAGCCCTCATTAGCCTTTGTGTTTATTATTATTCTTCATCAGTAGCCACACCACATAGAACATCATGCTTTTCATTGACCAAGGATGCACTGTGGTACACTGGTTGGCAGAAACATGCTGAGTTTAGGCTTCTGAGTGTTTCTAGGTAGCACAGTAGATTTTTCAATAATTGTGAAAGACAGGCAAAGAAGAGTTTACAGGACACAGTAGTGTGACCCATGCCGCAGTCCTGACAGATGATCTTGGAGATAATGCATAGTGTCAGAGGAAGAGAGGAAGGGGATCTAGGGGACTCTAAGTATTGTAATTCTCTCACAGTTTTCCATTATAGCATTTGAGCTGTCAAAAGCTTTGCTCGAGGCTCACAGAGCTCAATTCAAGCGTGGGTAGTTCAAAGCCTACTAAATTCCAATTATGATATCACACAATTGTAAGCTTATTTAGCATGCATGATACTAACACAGAGGCTTTAAAGTGAAAAACTATAATTAATCCCTCTATCAACTGTCAAAAAAAAAAAATCATATAGGTTTTTTTTTCATACTGCTCAGGAAGAAAAAACACAAAACCAACTGAGAACCACTGTTCATCTCTAGACCACAGCTATTAAATATTGTGATGGGTAAAAACTCTTTTGGTTTTGATTTTCCTTTGTCTAGCAAAAAGGGTGAAAAAGCAGTTATAAAACAAAAAATCTGTAATTATTCTTTCAGATGCAAAAATTATTACCAATGGAACTGATATTATTTACACATAGAGCATAAAAATAATGGTCAAATTATGTAAAATCACATTATCTTTACATTCAGTTATTTCATCAACACAAAACTGTCAAATTGGTTTTGAAGGAGTTTGGGCTTCAGCTGTGATCCCAGATTTTGTGTAGATAACACAAACAACGGTCTGCTGGTAGAAGAGATGACAGGATGAAAGACAGACTTTATAATTTAATTAGAAAAATCTTGAATGATGATTTAATAACTCTTGGACTAGTTTGTATCTGCTTCCAGCATCTGATTGATGGGATTAAATAAGCATGGCACAGTCTTATTTAATATTGGTAGACAGGTAAATAGGATCGAAACATGGCCTAGTATTTCTGCCAATGAAGTGGATATTGCCTGCTTCTAACTTGTTTTTATATTTAATCCAAGAGCAGTCATATTTTACAGCTCAGAAATTACTTCTCTACAGGAATTGCTTCATCACTATTATTTGATATATGATAATCCAAGCTCAAGGGTTTTAAAAGACAATTTTTTACTGGTCTCTGTACTCAGCATATATGTTTATGTTTGTGCTGCTCTGTCCAGAAAGTTCCATTTTCTCTGTTTCATCAGCTGGAGAAATCAATATCTGACCTAAGAGACTCTTTTTTTTCAGTTTACAAATCTTTATTCTCACTGTTCCAGATATGGCCCTTCAAACACATGAGGCCAAATCCTGCCTTCAGGAGTAACCCCGGTGGCTCCAGCAGTCTTCTTATGCAATTATGGTTGCATAAGGATGTAAGTGGTTGCATGGCACAGATCGTCTTACTGCGTCCAGGCAAAGAGACTCGACATTGTTTCTCAGACATTTTGATAACCAGAGCTGTCATGAGAAAACTGGATGCAGAACAGCATCACTCAGTGATTTACCATCTGTAGATATGGTAAATCTGCAGTTTTGTTTTCCTAAGTGGAGTGGATAAAGATTTAAATTCTTTGAAATTCTAAGATTTTTGTCCTACAAGGTTCCCATGCTGATGGGCCACTACTGGCTGCCACCAACATCTGTTCTCCCCTGCTTTCGCCTCTCAAATGTCTTGCCAAAAGTGTGAAGCCAGCAGCATTAACTTAACAAAGTTTGCCTAGCGCCTTTTTGTTTTCCAGTACAGGCAGCATTAACCTCATCACTTCAAGCCAGGCAGAGGTGATCAAGATCAAGGTCTCCCTCTCTGGGAGGGGCTTCATCCAGAATTCACAAACTATAACAGGTGTGTCAGGCTGGTTTTTAAGGCAGAACTTATTCTTAGGAAACCCTAGAAAAAAATTATAAAGCTTCCTAACTGCATAAGATGTCATACCTCTTCCCCTGTTCAGGTTAATAATCTATATTCTTCCTGATTATTTTTTTTTTGAGAGGCATACCTGACTCCCTGACTCCTCCAGCTCTTAACAGATGTGTATGCAATATCCAGCTGTTCTTCATTCTGGCTGCAGGAAGCATTTCAAAGACAAATGTCTGCATCCAATATGCATTTTGTTGTACTACAAAATTTCTCTCTTAGCTGATATTTTGTAGGCAATGGTGTGCAGAAGCCATTTCTGTCTGAGATATAATCCTAGTACATGTAACATTTCCTATTAGACTATGACCGTGGATTTTAAAAAAAGTAGCCCAGTCTTGGGAATATAGTACCTTTGTCTACATACAAAAAAAAATATATATATCCAGCAATATTCAAGCCAAAATAGAAGTTGAAATTGGAATTGTTCTCAGCTGGTATTTATCATCAAAAATTTTTGGGGTGTTGTTTGGGTTTTTTTCTTCTTCTGTCTAATGTCTTCCTACCTACATTAATATTTGTAATAAAAGCTATTGCTTTTGCTCACTGACTTTGTCTCAATCACAACCTTGTCACAGCTACTAGCAGCCACTGTAATATGAAGTATAATCAGATAAAATCTGAAGTACAGGTCAATTTTCAGCCTATGCCAACAAAAGTACCAAAGTAACAATAAAACTCATTACCTGCTGTCTGTCAATACGGAACTTAAGTATGTGGGCGCCATCTCCCCAATTTAAAAGCTGTCTCAGCATTGCTGGAAGACTCACACAGCCCATGCCAGCAGACAGAAGACAGGTCCCCATGATGGGGCAGTACTTGTGCATCTACACAGCATCACAAGGCAAGGTGGGGAACAGCTCTCAACTCTCACCAGGAAACCAAACTTCCCCCTTCTGTTGGAGGCAGTAGAACTCTCTGAGCTGAAACTATCAGATATAAAAATACCATGGGATCTCAAAACTAGCTCTTTTTTGGTCGTATAAAGTCTACTGGCAGCTGTTTACTCTTGAATTAATGATATTTTATTTTTCCCTCTCTATTAGAGCAGCTTGTTTACTGTATTACCAAAATGGGATGAATGAGGTATTATAGAAGAAAACAGTCACATTAGAACCATTAAACATTATTATCAATGCATCATTTCTCCCCTGTTGATTATAACCTTCTAGTTATTGCACTTTATTTAACATTTTAGCAATAAATTTTGGAATGTGAACAGTTTGCTGAGGTTATCATAAAAATAACAGAAAATGTCCATTTTAAATGATTCCTAAGTGGAGACCAATGGCAATAAAAAATAAAGCTTGCAATATATGAGTTTAATAGCATGTACAGGGGAGTGTTATGTCTTTAATCTCTCCACAGGATTTTTCCCAGTCCCCTTCAATTTATTCAACAAATAGGAAATAGAATGGGTCAGGAATAGGCAAGACATCTTCAAGTCACATTGAGGGGAGGGAAGGGAAGGGAAGGGAAGGGAAGGGAAGGGAAGGGAAGGGAAGGGAAGGAAGAGGAAGAAGGTTTTCACTGCCACAGAAAAAGCCACCAAATCAATCCAAAGCAAAATTGTACAGGATCTTCAGAACTGAAGAAATTAAAGCAATAAGA
This sequence comes from Limosa lapponica baueri, assembly GCA_002844005.1. NCBI lineage: Eukaryota > Metazoa > Chordata > Aves > Charadriiformes > Scolopacidae > Limosa > Limosa lapponica. The sequence goes on along the minus strand of KZ506088.1, from coordinate 2,996 downwards.
GTTAATGAGCATTGTAGAGTTGTGATTTTTAAATAGATGTTAAGGAAAAATTATAGGGAGTCTACTATTAGGTCTAATAGTACAGAAAGTGGGAAATGTGTTTGTGACCTTGCAAATTAAATTTTATTGACCTGTGTCAATTTCATACCTATCTCAAGATCTCATGCAATTTTTATTGGGATCCTGACCAGGATTGTTTTGCTAGAATCCATTCGTCTCCATGGAAACAATCAAATATGTTGATAGCATCACATTATCTTCCAACGATGAAATTAACTAATGTCCAAGTCACTTTTGCTTATAGGTGACCTCTGAAAAAGGGAGTATGTTTCCCCACATGCATATGTGGATGTATGTGATATTTGTGTCTCAATTTGTTACTCATATCTTAAGAGATTTCTCTTGTGCTTATATCTGAAAAGATTAACCTATTCTTTAAAAAAAAAGAAAAAAGAAAAAGAGGAGATACAAAACAACAAAGCATCGTCAGTGGGGTCCCATGTTGCCTGATAGCATGCAGGAAGGAACAGTAACATCCCTCAAGATACCTCTTTGCACCTTCCTGGCACTCCTGGTGAGTGAGAAATATCAGGGAAGATATATGTGAAAACATAGACTATTACAGTTGCTTGCATTAAAGTTTCTTCATCTGCAGTTTGAATTTACAAGTTGCCAAATACAATGCCTAGCCCACTTTTTATGGAAGTCTGCTGCTTTCCTGCAGCCCACATTAGAGATGTGACAAGAAGACTTCCTGCACTGGTATGGTCTTCAGATTATTATCCACTATTGATTTTTCATGCTGGCAGTAAAGAAGTTACAACAAGAAGTACAAGAATAATCACAGGATATTTCAGGGCCTTGGGATGACTGGTTAAGGAACCAGAAGCACAAATAGTGTTCTGCTGGAACTGCTGGAGGGGGT
>KZ506087.1:381498-403322 GCA_002844005.1 Limosa lapponica baueri | reverse complement strand
ATTGATCATCCCTAGAGCTACAGGTAAGAAACAGTAGGGGTATTTTCAGTTAGATTTCCATTATGAAAGTTTTATTTCTACATATTTTAAGGGAAGTGATAATTTATCATCTTGGGGGAATAAATTAACCTGGCCTGTTAACTCAAATCACAGTTATTTGGAAATTATTACTGTATTTTTGCATATAAGGTGGTAACTGTATGTATATTAAGCTTAAGTGCTTTGATCCATCCCTTGCAACAGAAAGTCTGTTTTCCACAGAGAATCTCCACAGAGCAAAACACATTTAGCCTTAAATTAGAGCCTCAGACCTGTGGCAAGTGCCATGAAGGTGCATCCAATGCCTTGCAGGGAACTCTTGTGTGTGATTAGCCTCTTGTGTCTTTCTGTTTATGACTCTAGGTTTCTGCAGTTGAGTTCTTTTAATGAATATATAGTAATAATTACTGGATATTTTTTGAGACGTCAGCTTTCTGCATACAAAGAGATCAGCTTTCAGAATGTGAAAGAGCCTATATGTCTGATAGTGAAGGAACACAACTATTTTATTGTTTTAATAGTTTAGCACAGAAACTATATTGACTTTCATTTATGAATCTGAGGTCTCATGCAGGAAAATAATAGAGACTGTTTTGTTCATTCCTAGGCAATGAAAAATAGCTCAGTGGCTCAGAGCTTAAAGAAGAACAGGTTAATGGTACAGATGATAGCATTTTTATTTCCTGGGAGCCTAGACATACATATGACAGTTATATTATCGATTGGTGTAACTTTCCAATGTTGCAGCCTTGTGATTTGCAGTGGAAGAGATTTGGGCCCCACACTTCCAGTGCTCTGATCAACTCAGGTGAAAGCTGGAAAATTTTTCTTTTTGATGTCAGTGCAGCAATCTTTCATGCTGTGGGTATTAATTGAATTTGGGAAACAAATCCTGTGGAATATTGAAGTCTGTGCAGTGCAGGTGTCATTCTTCAAAGGCATGTAGCATGATGTTTTGCCTAGCGAATGAGTTAGACTCCACAAATGTGCCAGCACCATTAAGCCTTGGAAGTCAGCACAGTATTTTAGGAAAAAGCCTCCTCAGAGAAGCTTATAGTAACATCTTGAAGGAGGATGGTGAGGTTAATGAAGGAGTTAAAAATCTTTTAGCAGGAGAGATGCAAAATGGAACTCTGCCTTATCTGTAACATGGGTCAGAAGTTTAGATTCAGGCACTGTGCAGTGAGAGGTTTAGTGCTCTCAGTGTACCACAAAGAATGTGTCTGAGCACCAGGCCTTGATTAAGGACAAGTTGTGTGTTTTTTTATCCCAGTGGTGGCCATTAGACCTAAATCCTTTCTGGCTGTGTAAAAGTCACTCTGATATACTTCTGTAGCTGCAGGAATATAGCCTTCCTGGAATCTCTCAAGCTGAGAGTTCACTTTGGAATGAAATGTTTGAACAAAATTTGACAGAACACATTTCAATATGCAATAAAGAAACTGTACCTCAATTCATATGAACATATGGGAGCCTGCATCCTCACTGACGGAGAGTGTGGTAACAGCCTTAATGGAAAAAAAAACCAAAAACCCATCCAGTTCCTCAGTGGGTTGCACTTGGTTAATGTGAATGGGAGTGGATGTCAGTGAGAATAACATGGAATCCTGATGCATGAGTATATGTCTACATTAAACAGTCCAAAAGACGACCTTTGTCTGTGCCAGAAATGGAAATTAAATGATCCTGCTCTTTGACATATCCAGAGTCTATTGTGCACTCATCTTGAATACTCTGGGGCAACAAAATTATATTAAAAAAACCAACCCTAAATTCTCTCTTTCAGACACAGTACATGTGTTCAATTCACATTATATACACTAAGAATTGGCTTATTCTGTGTCGTCTTCAATTGCTTTAATAGCACAATAGCACACACAGAAGATTTCTAATGGATTATAGACCTCTGTAGGTCTATAGCAGTTAGGTAAAAGCAAAACCAAAAGACAAACTATAACCTGTTTTTGTAATCAGTTCCACTATTTTCTAGCTGCTTTTGTTCTGGGGGTGAGATACAACTTCCACATCTATGGATATGATGCTAATAGAGCCTCCTTATTGGAGAATAAGACTGGTTATCTCAGGGACCTACATAAGTTGGCTACATATTTAGGGTTTGTGCATTTGCAAAATTCATGTCATAAACAGAGGAATTCCACAGCCTTCCTCCTGTAATTAGCTAAACATGCATTTTCTGTGTTGCTTCTGTATCATTAGTGAAGCATTTAAAAGTCGTAAAACAATGTACATGACCTACATAGGGGATGTTTGACTAGGGCAGTGACCAGGCAGAGCCCACATAAATTAGGGTAGCTAAACTAAGCTATGATTAGCAGTCACTGCTTTGTGTATAATGTGGACTGCATGAAGGCCTGGTGAAGTTGACAGGTTTTTTTTGAGCGCTTTGGCTTTGTTCAGCTTTTAAATACAAGTAAGATATAAACAGAAATACCACATGGGAATTTAGAAGTTTTTCAAGTGAGATGATAAACATTCTTGAAGACTAATGGCAAGTTTAACATGAATTTCCTTTCTTCCAGCTCCTCTGCTTGACCCTGTTGTGGAAAAAGTTGAACTGACTTTCAATGCAGTAACACTATCTTGGGATTCTTATCCCACAAATGAGTCACAGTCTGGTTTTGTAAGAAGTTACCATATTTATGTATTGTCTGTGCAAGAGGATTGCAATTTGAAAGGATCACTGAAAATCTATTATTTTTAATTTTTCCATTCTTTGCTTAGTAAAGATTCAGAGAAATATTTTTCCTGTTGGCTACAGTGACATTTATTATACAGAAATTAACATAATTTAATATAATAATTTAGTGAAAAATTCTCCTTTTGATATTCATGTGACACTGCAGTGATCAGTTTATATTCTGCAGTTTGTTACTGCAAAAAGTGAAAGCATAATCGGAGAATAAATGAAATCTTTTGATAGAGTAGGTAATATTTCCAGCATTACTGTTCAAGACGTGACACTGTCTGAACACAACACACCATATCACATGATAGTGCACTTTGCTGCAGCCTGTGACCTGTATCCACGCACTCCTCCTGTCCCTCACGTCCCTCTGCTGCAGGGCACAGTAGTGATGCACTTGCTGGCCCTTGGGAGGATGTAGGAGGCACTGCCAGGTTTGCCTGGGAGGAAAGGATTGACAAAAAGCCTGCTGCTGCTTCTCTTGGTTCGAAGGGTCTACAGCTGCTTGCCTCTATGATGTGTGCAAGGGGGTCGCAAAAGTAGTAGCATGGCTTTACCCCTGGCACACATGGGGCTGCTGCCATTTTTGCTGCTGGTGTTCATTGAACGCTAGCACCAGAGTGAGGAGTCTGTACAACCTAACAGCTCATACTGCTGCCTTCCAGTTGCTAGTGTTTCAGACTAAAAACTGCACAGATCAAACCCCTGGCAGTCTTTAAAATAGAGGGACATGGTTCTTTCTTCAAATGTGGTCGTATTGAACTTACTTAAAAAAGAAATCTCTAAATACTCTGACAAATTCCACATAAAATACAGCTTCTGCTGAACATTCTATACATGTTTTCCTTATTTTCTGCTCATTTATATGAACAATCCAAACTAAAAAAAAATAATAAAATTTTAGAAGTGCTTGAATTAATCTCTCCCTTTCCTTTACTCTGGGCTTCTTTCATTTAATATTTTTTTTTTGTTTTATGATTCTCCTGTATATCAGTTCTGAGAAAGTACTGAAAATAAGTGACCGCATACCTGACATGCTAGCAGTGGACAATAAGGCTGAAGCTCAGCAATTACATCCATGGAGTCAGTTATCTTCAATGCCAACAGAAGAGAAGATTGATGGTCACAACTCTTCTTGGATTTTACACTAATAAAAATTAAGAGAGCGCCTTTATACCCGCATCTACACCTCAGACTCATACTTGTTTTCAAAATTTTGCTTATTCTTCTCATCTTGCAGTTGAATCCAAGGCCTATCAAGCACCAGAGACACGAGCAGGAAGCAAGCCAGACCTGTCAGTGGTGCTGTACCAGCCACAATACTACTTTGATATTTTAAATGGAGATGCTGCCTCAACACCCAGAGACACAGCTGGCAGAAAGACCAGTCTGAGGTACGTTTCACAGACAGCCGTGCACTGCCTGGGGAGGAGGCTTTGATCTGCTCCCCTCCATGGAGTGCATCAGGGTTTTGGTTACACAACAGAAGTAAGAATTTCTAAAACCACAACAACTTCTCCTTTCAATGAAGGCTTTCACAAGCCCAACTGCCCTACTTCTGGTAATGCTGCAAAGCTGTTGCTTCAGAAATAGTTTAAAAATAGTGACTTTTGCAGTGGAATGATACGTGCTATGGTATCATCACAAGTTACAGGCATTATGTACGATTTACAGGCCAATGTTTTGTGGCCTATATTATGTAGAGGGTTAGATCACAGCAGTTCATCTTAGCCTGATGCAAAGTACTATATTTTGCAGAGGTTAAAAATGTATCCAGAAAGAGGGCCAAGTTAAACAAGCAGGTAGGTTATTGTGCTCAAGGAGTGTATTTAACTTGCAGTATTCTGTCCACTTACTATGTGCTCTGGCCACCCCTAGCCAGTGTGTACATGGAGCATTACCTGGCTTCGGAGTATGCCTCAGAACAATAACATCAGTGGGGGGGTGGTGGTTGGGATGTATTTTCTCTCTCTCTCAAATGATGCGAGGAATCAACATGGAAGAGTCACCTGCATTCAATGTGGTGCATTACTGAACTATTAGAAGGAACTTTGCTACGAGTGCTACCCTGTGCACCAAAATCCTATGATCTTCCTGCTTTTACTTCACCTGTCTTCCAACTACAATTGGTGAGTGAAAGAGCACAGAAAAAAGATTTTTATAGTATAGGCCCTGTTAGTAGGCTGCCACTCCCATTTCTGGTAACTGTGGCTCCTTACACTTCTGCCTTCTCTGCCTGGAAGAATGACCCTTTAAAATCCTAAACAAAATTCTCTTGACTAAACAAAGAAATGTGGAGAGTTAGTTCCTTTCCACTTGTTTTTCCAGCAGGACAGCTGCTTGCAGAGGTGTTATCCTGGCACTGTCTCTCCTCTTGTGCACATGAACTTAACTTCTTTTGGTATTAACCCTTGCACTTATGTAGCAAGCTCCAAACAACCAGGTGTAAGCAGACACAGTACATCATATTCAGGCTGCATATCAGCTAGGTCTTCCAACACTACATTTGCATGTATTAAAACAAACAAACAAAACAAACCTTCTTCAGCTAGTGATAAAAGGCATTGCTAACATTTCAAAACTCAACATTCTTCTTGATACCGTACCTTTTGTCTTGCAATATTTGCAGAAACACAAATTGAGTACCATAGATTTTTATTATAACTCTCAGAATCCCTACAGTAGGCAGTGGTGGCACCATTTGATTCCATGGCATTCCAGTTTAATTTTTAAAAATTGTATATTTGTAATGAAGCAGAACAGCTGAAATTGTATCTGAAAGTCTCATCACATTAACATCCATATGTGCAAGGAACCCTTTGGTTTTGCCTAATTATGATGCTGTTCAATACAAGATGAAGAATATACATGAAAGAACTGAGTCTGGAACATTTCACAAACATAATACTTCAACTTAGAACACAGAATAATCCGTTTTCAAAAGCAAGAAAATTAAGTGTTTTTTTTAAATTTGATCTTCAGCTGAGATAATTCGTTAAAAGGCAGTTACTCTTCTTCCCTATGTTTAACTAGCTAATCATACTTCCTAAAAATTAAGCAGCCTGCAGACAGAAATGAGTTTTGATACTGAAGCAGATTTTATATTGTTGCTTACAGATATTGCATTGACTGCAAGCAGAGGGAGAAATCTTGAGGCAGACAAAGGTGAGGTACAAATGAAGATACAAACACACAGATAGCTAACTGTGGTTAGTGGTATCCAGGCAATGCACACTGTGCTGCATCCAAGTGTAGGCTGCGCACAGATTTACTTGAGAAGTAGAAAAAAAAATAATAATGCAGTATCGTCTTCTCTTTCAGCCTTCAGACAGTGGAGTAAGGAAACATGGTTGGTCATATTTAGCTGAAATGCAGTTTGACTGAGAATAGGGAAGTAAGAGAACAGGCTGATGCTATTTGATGGCGACATCTCAGAGAAACTTTTCCTCCCTTTATGCTACTCTCCTCTGAGTTACAGTGAATTTTAAAGCTTGTTTTCTTTATGAGTGCTGAACACCACACTATCTTTACAGCTTAGAAAAACATTTTCTTCTCCACAGTATTTAATCGCATCATATGTACTTATGTAGATTAAAAGCTTTACTGCTGGAGAAAATGCCAAGCAAGCTGTTTTGCCACAACCAGAATAAAACTTCCTAGCTGTGCATTTCAAAAAAGGCCTGTTTATTTATAAAGGTTTGAAAGTTATCCTAAATCAAGAGTTACACATCTAAGGAACTCCGATACAGAAGTCAGTCAAAAAAGTCAGACTATCCCATGAAACATTTTAAATTTCAACATGCTGCAGTTCCTCATGCCAGAGGACAGCTGTAACAAGGAACAATCTCCTATATCTGAGCTGCTGTCACTGGGGTTTGGCTGCAGTAATTTAGCTCAGGGAGTAAGAGGGGTGTGTGTGTATGTGAGGGGGTGACTGTAGCCAGTAGTACTTTCTCGACGGTGGGTTGAGATACTTTGGCCTTGTGGGAGTTCCCACCTCAGCCCTAGCAGAGGCAGCTCCCTTGGTCTTTTCCTGGGGAGATTTTGCACTGATGAAATTTCATTATCTCGAAGCAAGGAAACAGTTTGCTTGGCGATGTGATGAGAAGTTAGCTCCTCTTTATAAATCTTTCTGCTTGCTGATCCTGATAGGTGGTGTTTCATGAAACTATCTGTGCTTAAAAGCACAGTCAAACAGAGGATTCCAAGGAGCATAATGCCAAAGTCTAAGGATACAGTCCACACACTAGAACTAAAGATTAGAAAAAGATTTTTGCATGGGGGGCATGTATAATTGTTGGGGTTTTTTTTAAGACAGCTGTCTTGCATTAATGATTAAATTATTTCAAAACCGAAAACTTTATTTCTGTCATTATTAGTTTATAATTCAACTTTCACATCACATCTGTTGTCAAAATGCTAATACTTAATGTGCAAACATCACATAATGGAAAATAATTAATTCTCAGTATCAGTACTATAAATTTTTAAAATTTTAAAATAAAAATGGTGTACAAACTATGAAACTATTTTTATAAGACATCTTACAAAGCATTAATGTAAAATAAAATTTTTGACCAAAAAAAAAAAAGATTTATTTGGAAAGCTTCAGGTTGTTCTAGTTAATTAGTAACTTACAAATATAAATAAAATTCCAACCCATTTCTAGTGCTGAGAGGTACATATGAGAGCAGCACATTTTATTAATAATGCATCCCTTTGATAAGATTATGCTTCAGGAGGTTTTTAATGCCCGTTGACATGAACTGTATACACTACAGAAAAAAGGAAAAAACCACACACACAAAATCAAAGCGGGCAATACCATTTTGGGACAAACCTCTGTTTAAATTATACACAGCTCAATGCAATATTCTTACAGAAAATATATAAATACTTTTTCTTTCTATGTTACAGGTATACAATATAAATCAATTTCAATGTCTGTTCAATGACCTACAAACACTAGAACCTCCAAATATGTAGCAGCGTATTACTAAATAAAAAGAAAGACCACACGGGACAGGGAGAATTAGTCATGAGATTTTCCTTGATCCCTTCCCTCCTCAGAGTGATTAATTTAGATAATCTCTTGTAATGCAGTTTTAGGGATGCTGACAGCCCAGTACTGGAACAATTTTTCAATTAAATCTGCAAAATGTCTTCCTTCTATGCTCTTAGATGTTGCCTATTGTGCTAAAACACCCCACTCAGTGGCAAAATGGCATGTTACACTTTTTGGCATAAGTTACATTTCTCAAATAAAATAGTGTATTTTACAAAGCAACTCAAGCAAAATGTGCAATTTCTGCATGCTGTGGCATTGCTATCCATCTATGTTACAAAAATAGTCCAAAGAAAATCCACATTCTTTACTGAACATACAAATTTGTTGAAAATAAAACTGTCTGGGGAACCAGAATCAGGAGTTAAACAAAAACCAAGGAGATGGGGGGCTTCTAGAGAAATACAAACATGGTTTCTAGCATGTCCCCAAAGGTCTTTTACAGTTCTCAGATTTTCCTCTCACCTAGTATACCTTTAATAAGCACATGATAACAGAAGTGTAACTTAAAAAACCAAGCTATGGGACCTGCTTTCAACTGGCTCCAGTGAAGCCCCGAGTACCAGGACTCCTGTGCAGCCCTGCCAGGAGGCGAGCAGAAACCTCAGAGATGCTCCAAAGCCTGGCAAGAATTGTTCCACTGTGTTTGCTCAGCTTGAGCTCACATTTACAAGGTAACACCAGCTTCCTGAAGTCCAAAAAAGTCAAATACCAAGACCAGGACATAGACTAAAAAGAAGCAACAACTCTTTCATCTCTCACTAGGCTTTGCTTATTATCTATTTCTCAAATAGCAATCTTTCTCTTCAGGCACCTAGTAAAGGTGCTATAGTTTTTTTTTCCAGCTTCTCACTACAAATTACAACTCTCATTCAAGACCACTAGATATATTTTAAAATAAAATGACAAAAATACAAGTGGTATTCTCACTGATGCTTTTTAAATGTTTATAAGGGCAGCGTACCTCAGTGTGCCAAGCCACTGTGCCCTAAACTACTGAATACTTTAGCACTTAATTGTGTCTTGGGGAAAAAACACCACCACTGCCCAATGAGAGCACATTAAGGGTACATACGTCAGGTCAAATAAGAACTGTCAGATGAGGAAAAGCAACTGTTTCAAATACAACATGCCCAACATGCAAGTTAGGCACCTCAAAGCCTGACCATCTCCAGCTCCAAGCGACACCCATGGCAGCTGGGAGCACTCAGCATCTCCCCGCCCAGAGGAGAGAAACAGGACCCAGGGGAGGTCATGAGGAGCCCTTCAGTCAGAGCTCTCCACCCTTGTAAATGGGCAACCCTTGCCCGCTGGCTGCAAAAGGAGACTGAAAATTATCCAGCTGATGCAGCAGACTAAATGTGACTGGTTTCACAGCTCCTTCCCACAAAAGCTGAGCATTTCTGTTAGCACGCTGGGCCATTCAGGAGTTTTCTTTGCCACAGCAACCAGACTGTATTTGTATAGAGTGTAAGTGACCTCTAGATGCTTTACCACTTATTCGACAGCATCACCAATCGTTCGGACTGGAAAAAATACAGAGCGGGCAGTCTGTCAGCGTCCCTTGCAAACCTTTCTAGGAGAAGTGGAGGGATTCTTTACTAGGGTTAATGTAAGCATGATTTTTATTTACTACTGTTTTCTTATGAAGTTTTATCATGAGACAAATAAAACCCCAAACTTTGAAAGGGATATTTTAAAACAGAAATCTATAGAATTAAAAATTCACAGTTTATAACTAGGCCAGTATCAAATTCCTTCAATAACAGTATCCCTTCATTTGCCAATTAAAATGAAACATTAATGTGAGCTTAATGTAAATATGTAAATTAACTCTAGAAATGTTGTATTATGTACAGTACAGACTTTACATCCTTGATGCATACTTGTTGAAATCTACTGACACTCATACACTTTTAGAAAAAAAATATATCACGTTTTACAAGTGAATTTGCAGCCATAATTCATACGACAAGCTTCTGTTGTCATGGATCCCCAAACAAGCGAGTACTTCAGAACACATAAGCATTTCAGGAGGGAGATTGTTTCAAAAGTATTTTGACATCGCTTTTGCTTACCTTTTTATAATCAGAGGCCTTCCTACGGCGCTTTCTACAATAAGTGCTATGGGTTAAACTGGTAACAAATGAACAAAGGTGGCTTTTTAAATACAGGTGATAAAACTTGTTTATTTTGTTTAAACTGCAGAAAAATAACATGGAGTTGTTTGATGTAACCCCATCTAGTTACTACAACAAATCTCTTATACTCTAGCCTAACTGAGGTAGTGTTTGAAACTACTGTCTAAGATATGCTAGCCCCATTTTTGGGAAAACTACATTATTTCCTTTGGAGTTTATACCACTATTTGGTCTACTGTGATTGACATTTTGGTTTCACAGAAGCATTTATTTCTTATGGCCAGAGAAGTCCAATATCTCTGAAAACATACCACACCAGTAACATTTCAAACATGCCTTGACACACAGATATATTATTTGTGTCACTGATCATAAAAGAGCTGAATCAGTTTCTTTTTGCTCCTTCTTTCAGTGGGAACTCATGAAAAGATAATCTCAGGAACTAAATTTTACTATGAGCAGCAACTTACAATTTGCTTTACTGGAACCTGACGGGATGCAGTGCACATAAGAACTCAGTGAAGTTAAAGCTGCGAATCAGTGCTTATGTGGCACGATGAAATTTCCAATAAGAGCAAATAAATTCTACATTTCACTAAGAATCATGTTTTACTGATCATGGGACTACTTATTGAAATCTCCAGTAGCAGAGCTAGTAAGAACAGGGTTATGAGCATCAGGATAAATTTTACTTATCTTAAGTATTAATCTGATAATTATAAAAAAATCATAAAAGTGAATGGATAAAAATACGTTCTACTTAGTACAGTCCAGCTGAATTATTCACCTATATCAAAATCAAAGGGTTAATCCCTTCTATTACAGGCATTCTAACAAAGGTGGCCATGCTACTGTATGTACACATTTGCATATATTTATATTACCTTCGTATAAAGGCTTCTGAATCTTTAGATCCATGATAAAAGTGATGGGGATTCTTACTTTTTTTTTTTTTAGGCTTGCACTCATTAATTTAGAAACCTCACTAGTAACATGATAGAGGCAACTATTTCAGTTATTAACAGTCACTGTATCATTTAACTTTTGCAAGTAGTCTTAAATACCAATATAAAATTATAAGTACTGCTGCTCCACAATTTGGTACTTAAGGCTTTTCACTACAATTATTAGTACTATCTGATGCTTGATCACTCACCCATTGAAAATTCAAATAAACCTTTGTTTTTATAAAAGGCTGTTTTCATGTAACTTGGAAAACACTCGTATTATGTCTTTTCACAAAAAGCAGCAATGATTAAATGTCTTCAAGTTTAGTTTATACAATATTCATTTATCTGATACAAATCATGCTTTTTAAAGGATTTTAGTTAAGAGTAAGACCAACATTTGTACTATATGAGCATGAGTGTAGAAACTGCAAACACATGCATATCATTCAGGGAAAAATCTGATTTCAGCATTTTAAGTTTAAATGATTTGTTACTTTTTAAAGTCAAACTGTAGTGAAAATCCTTAACTGGTTCAGATAAGGTACATGTACGTAAATGTAATGAAATTGGAGAGACTGCTAATAAAATGGCTTAGAACTATAGCAACATTAAAATAACTTAAAGGAAACCTCAGATTCACAGAGACTTTTCTTTCTGTTTGAAGTTACAATCCCCCAAGTAGTGCTATAAACAGTACAAAAACCAACACAGAAGGGCTATCATTAATCCCCCGGTGTCCATGATTACAGCATGGCTCCCCATTGCTGGCAATGGAATGCACCCTCATCTCTCCAATTCCTGGCATCCAGGGGCTAAAAAGCAAGGCATTGTTCTGCTTCTCTGGAACAGAATCGGCAGTCAATCAAAAAAGATGTCTCTGCGTGTTGTCCTATTTGTTTTAATTTATGGTAGAAAATGAAATGAAAACTTGTGGAGGTGTTCAGTGCTCGGCTCTTGCATATACTAGTAATTACTATTATTAAAACTATGGTAATGTTTAATAAATCCCCAAAGGGCTCAAAAGACTAGGGCAGTAATTGGTTGAGGAAGGAAAAGTTTTCAGTACAGTCTTCAGGTACCAGTAGCTTCTGGAACGGTCTAGAAGATGATGCTCCAAGCTTTTTATCCAGTCAGTCAGACGTTGTCTGAGGATTTCAGAAAGTCTACATGCAATGCACTGCATGAGACAGAGGTCAGGATTCAGCTGATGTATCAATTACTGGCTGTTTTTTTGGTGTTGCTAAAATTGCCTCTGCTTCTTCATGCATCTAAAAGAATGAGACAGATGAAGTATTAATGTTATTAGAGATTTTACTACAGAAACATAATTAAATGGTTTCCTTTAAGACACATCTGAAAGCATCTTTTATTCAAAACACGAAACCTGCCCCCAGCTGGCACATTTTGGTGTGTTCAACGCATTTGAACCCTCCACTTACTTGTAAGAACTGCACATCTTGAAACAGCTCCTGAATGAACCTTCGAGATGGGAGTCGAAATGTGCAATGTGCTAACAAGTAGGACACCTCGGAATAAAGGCATATGTCATCAAATGCTTGGGGATACTTCTCCTTAATTCTGAAAAACAGAAAAACCAAAATTTTCTAAATCTTGAACAGATATCCATCATCTTTTTTAAAAATGTTGAATTAGATTTTGATTGTCATCACTAAACAAAGTAGAATCTTCAGTAACAGGCACAATAAATTCTGGATCTGACGAAGCAAGAAAATCAGGACAATGTTATTTTGTACCAAACTGGAAGAAATACGTATCAACAAGATGAAACAGAATATATAATTTGAAAGTTGTACAGAAACGCTGAGATCACCTCGTCTTAAAATAATAGGTGTAGAAAGAAAAGCGGTTATGAAAAAATTGGCATCCACTTGTACGGCAGTAACAAAAAATACAGAAAACCTAATTTAATTATCTGTAAACATTTTTAAAACTGAGCATTTCTGGATTTTTTTTTAGCAATTATACATCAGCTTCCAATGTCACTAGCCCAGAAACCTACAGGTTTTATTATAACATTTGGCCCCTGGATTTATATTCCTATATTTTAACATGATTTTTTCTATAAATTAATTCCAGTAGTTGTACTCTTGCTCAAAGCAAATTTGTGTCTCTCAAGAAGTTACTTCCAGTTTTTTATTCTGCTTACCTGATATATATTATTTGGAACAATTACTCAAAAAGATTTATTATTTCTCAAAAATTATTATTTCTTTTTTAAAGATGCATGATATACTGGGGTATGTAATGCAATATCACTGCAGTTGAATTACTGATTTTAGAAAGACTGAGGAAGAGTAAGGAATTAAAGACGGAGCAAAAACATTACAAGGAAAATTTTTTGCTCTAGCTTGTACATTACATACAATCATTCTATCATATCTGCCCAACAATTTTTTGAGAAGTCAGAAATAAGGTGAATCACTATCCCAGAGATCTTAGACAACAGATACAACTAAATGTTGCTAAAACCTTTGAGCTGTATTGAACTTACGTCAAGAGTCCGGTTTCATGGCCCTTAGTTCCTACTGAACTACTCAAATTGATGACTAAACGTAAGACTTCTTTCCGCAGAAGTATTCTGCACACTGGCGTGTCATCTGGGATTGACTTCACTCCTGGAAAAACAAACCGTATGAAGTTTAAACAGAATAGTCTTTGGTTGTGCTAATTGTATGCCACATGAGTCTGTTTTAGCATTCCATTAACAACACACATGCACTTATGTATGTATTCTGAAGTACCTACAAATATTTCCCCTGAAATTAAAACCTAAAAAAAATTTCCTATTTTCAGGAATTTTAACATACAAGTATTTCAAAAAGGTAAACTTTTCCATAAATGGAAAAATTTGTGAGATTCAATTACAGCTCTGTCTCTACCACAAAATCATGTTGCAGACTGCAAAAGTGATCATCTGGTCTCTTTCTATCAGATCGTGGAGAAGTTAGCAACCAGCTACTTCATACGAAATTACGACAATCCAAAATGTAAACGACAAGCCTAAAAATGAAATGTCTTTCCTCTAGAGAAATTCAGTTATTTTTTTAATATTTTTTTTTAAACTAACACTAGTGTAGAAAAAAACCCAATCAGTTTGCTTGCAATGTTGGATACAGAACTATTGGATAACCTGCAGAAATGCTGCATAGCAAAAGGAGAAGAGTTTAAAAGTATGTTCTCCCATCTGTCATAACCATGGACAATGCAATTACTTTCTTGGGTAACAATTAAATCATCCAAAGGGGATTTTTTGGTTGTTGTTTTTATTCTTGTTCTTTTGTCAGTTTTTTGTCTGTTTGTTTTTTTGTTTTTTAAATAATGAGCATCACTGTCTGGCAGTGTGTTTAAATGAAATACTATTTTTCCACAATATCTAAAAAATACTTTAAGAGTTTTAGTCTCTAATAATCATAATGCTCTCAAACTTACCTAGCACAAGCTCTGTACTCTTGGTGCTGCTAGCTGAACCATGGGATACTGCATCACTGCAGCCTGAAATTCCAGAAAACTTGGAGGAATGCACATCTAAGTGATTGTGTATGGTCTGCCCACACCAGTCAGTATATGGAATGTCTGAAAAATCTGGCACAAACAAGATGTTGCATCTTTGTTATTCACACTTTTCCTCACTTCAAATGCTTTTCTTATTTTTTTTTAACAATGTTAAGAATACAAGACACTAATGCAATAAGTATGGTAACTATCAGCATATAAACCAGCTAGAAACTAGATGTTCGATTTTGGACCAGTTATACTCAAAACATCTAAAAATAACTTTTTTAAAAATTTTATAATACTCGAGTAAAAATAATCAACTCTTAAGCACTGACAGAAGCCTAAAAAACATGTAGAGCTCTTATGTAAAATAGAGCGTGGATATATCAATAACATAATAAAGATGCTCTTGCATATGCACAAGCTTTTTTGTTCATACAATTACCATAGGTCTTGCAGAAAGGGCTCTGACTTCATCAACAGAAAGATGTGACAAGTAAGATTCTTCTAGGAGGTTTCACTATTCATAGCCTTTGGCATTTTGGATGTAAAATGTAAAATCCAAGCTTTTAATTGTTGCACAGTTAACAGAACACCAAAGAAAAACATAGGTCTGAAGGGACTTCTGGAGATCACCTAGTTTAACCCCTTGTTTAAAGAAGGGCTCACTTCAAAATGAGATCAAGTTACACTGCAAAGAGTTTTTCCCCTTATATTTAACCGGAATTTCCATTTCTACAGCACGTGTCCGTGGTCTTCCGTCCTTCGGCTTTGTGCTTCTGACAAGAGCCTGGCTCTGCCTTGCCTGTAATCCCCTCATGCTAATTGAAGACTACAATTGGGATTTTATTTGCCACCCCTTCTCAGTACCGAACTCAAGCTCAAACTCAGCTCTCCTGGCCATTCCTCACATTTTGTCCATCATCCCCCTCGCCAACAGTACTATTTATGTGTTACAACCTGAACACGTAACACCATTGTAAAACAGTGAGGATTCCTACTAAGCATCCACTACTGGATTATCTTTTTATTACAGACATTGCAAAAAGGCATGCAATTGCAAGCTCTGGCGAGGAGGTCAGGAAAAAATAATTCTTAATCTGATCTGAATCTCAAAATATGAAGATAGATAACTAAATACCAGAAATGACAGCTCAACTTCAGACTCTGCAGATTTCTTTAGTTTTGTTTTATGGTATAGACTTGCTTTGAAGGCAGACTTTTAATTAGTTTGACAGCAAATATCATTTTTCAGGACATGGATTTTAAGTACTAAATAAGGCTTCAAATTTTGTATTTTGATAAGCTCCTAGAAATATTTAAAAAAACCATGCAGGCACCTAGTCATACTACCACCACTAGAAATCAAAAAGATGGAAATAACCATAGAAATACCACTGGTTGCACAGTGAGGTCATTAAGGAGAATTAATTTCAAGGTCAACAGTCACTAAGGAGAAAAGCCTTACAGATCAATTCAATTTTAAAGATGAACAAAACTCACTATTTTCATTCAGTTTTATCACCCTTCCCCACACAGAACACTAACCTGTACGACTATATGAAGAGTTCACTTTGTTGTTAGGCTGATAACCCAGTATTTGAATGCAAACACAGTAAAGGCAGTTCTCATCTGTGTGCTCCTGTAGCCCTGTATCCTCTGTATTTTCTAAAAACTGGGAGGCATCTGAACGGCTGGTATTCATTATTTCTGTGAGACTGATCTGCTGTCGGAGCATCTGAAAAGGGCTTTTGACAACATCACTTGTACCTGATGGAACGCCTGTAGATAAACAATTAGACATAAGAAAAAACAAAACCACACAGCCAACAGTTAATAAAACATTATATCAATTAAATTTCCCCTTTTAAGGTTGGGAGGTGTGTGTGTGTGAAGATCTAGAAACTTTTTTTGAATGGGTAAGCTCCCAAGATTTGTTAGCATTTGGGAAATAAACATCACGTTTTAGTCCCAGCTTATCATATATGACAAAACATTGCAAAGGACAGAATTCAATCTCTAAACACACATACTGTAAGAGGATATGTGGTAAATCCTGACATTATATCAACATTAGCAATAGCCATGTAACAATAATATGTTACAAATTTTCATAGTATCAAACAAGATTAGTACAACAATATACCAGATGTTTAAATGACACATGCACCAATGAACACAGAAACATGATTTAAAAAACCCCTATGACTTAGTGTCAGAAATAGGAATAAACTAGAGTTGACAATGCAGCAATAAGCCGAAGACACTTTAGTGACATGCTCTTCCCTGGGTGGAACATATCAACAAACAGAATTTTGAACAGGAGTTATTTAGACAGAAACTTAGCAACTTCAGAAACACTTTCTGGGAAATCAGCTTTATATACTACATTAACAACACAAAAGAAAGAAAAAATAAAATCACTAAGGTCTGTGCCTTTGGATGTTCAAAGTGCTTGTAATAACGTTCCAGTTAACCGGGAGGCAAGACAACAGCTACCCATACTGCTTTAGGACCAGTTCCAACGCTTCCTTTTCAGTCGACCTACTGAAAAGACACATATTGGTGCCCCGCAGATTTCTGACTACTCTGGAGTAAAAAAGGAAGTGCACTCTCTTGTGCCATGCCCCACCACAACCACTGATCAACTGTTGCAGAAACATCACAGAAAGACAAAATTTACTCTCTGAAATACATACCTAACACCTTTATAGGTTCCTATAAATTCACGTGTAATCAAAGGGAAGTCAAAATGTGTATGTGGCAAACGTACACTATTTCAGCTAAAGTTTAGTAATACTGCATTTAAGAAAGTAACAATCTGGCTTCGAGTAGAATAAGCTTGTATTACAATCAAAGATATGTATGTAGACTTTCCTCCTTCACTTATTAGAGCAAGACCACGCTTATGTTGTGTTGTTGCTTTGAAGCAATCTCAAACTAAATAGAACAGGGAATTAAAGGCCTGCTACCCTCAATCCAGAACACAGCTCTCAAAACTGAACAGCTAGAAATACACCTTTTCTGTACAGAAAAACCAATAACTAAACTAAGACCACCACACCACCATCCTGCCCCCAATGTACAACTAAACAACAGAAAGATACAGGAGAGGAACAAAACTAGTACCTCCTGCATCAGGTACGAAGACCCTAGCTCCACGGTCATCAAATGGAGGTGTCGTTTTCTTCTGGAAATACGGAGTTTCCTTTACCTGGAATATTTGCGTGAAAATTAAAATAAAAATAGATTTCATGAGGAAATAAAATGTCCATTTTTTACTTTAGGAAAAAGATCTAATTAGAAGGAGAAATTAAAAATGGGGTCCTGAGTACTAAACAAAAGTCAATGAGATCTGTTAATGAATATTTCTTAAGCAAGGCTCATGAACAGTCAGTCAATGTTGAAATATAGTGGTGTCAGGCTGTAAGGAAACCAGTGACCTGGAAGTGATTATTAATGATCTATCTGTCCACGATCGCTCTACACCACTAGAGAACTCAGAAGAGCAGTGCAAAAACACCCAGGACATCTAAAATGTTGCCTGTAAGATGTAGAGTCAAGATGTGTCTCAACTCTACAAAAAGAGTTGAGAGAAGAAATGAGGCAATATAAATAGAGCAAAAGACTCTAAAGGAGAAAAAAAAAGTAGTCATTTCATAAAGGGGAAATAGAACCAGGTATGACAGAAAATTTTGCCTTTGCTCTAGCTTTAGTAATTTTTTGAGATTAGTAAGAAAGTAATTTAGGTTTGAAAGGCAAAGACTAAGTAAACTAAAGATAAGGAAGCCACTGATTTACCTCTGATATAGACCATGTCCTGTTTTTGATAATTAAGTAACAATATTAAACCCTGTGATACATCAGTATGAGAGGAATGTGTTTTAATATGTTTTAATGACGCAGAAAGAGGAATGCAATTGATAAACCACTTAAATATATACATCTGTGAGGTTAAACAAAGATAATATAACTTAATGCTATGATGATATATATGCAAATAAAGTAATATTTAATCCTGGTAGCAGGAAATTAACTCCGTGATTATGCACACCATTTACGGTTGACCAATGAACATATCAACTAGTTGGCTAATGAGGTATTATGTCCACAGGCTATGCTAGCTTTAGTAGAAAAGGTAGCTGTCAACTAGAAATCTTATGACAGCATATTTACACTACCACTGTTTAACACTCTTCTAGCCTAGGTCATTATTTGCTTAATAATACAAAACAGACAAGCACTTCTCTGTGAACAGGGTTACAAAAGAAACTCTTGTTCTCCAAAATGCACTCCTTGAAAGTACTACATCCATTTTCCCTCATGTCTCTAGATCAAATATATTCTGATGGAAATGCAATAGTTGACTAACTTTCAGTAGAAAATGCAAATGAACCAATTCAGTTATCACATACATACCTGAAATATTTCATTAATATCCACTGGGAGAGCAAGGCCAATGTAATCATCAGAGCTACCATATGTAGCGTTAGAAACCATGGAGCGAACAGAGGAGGAACGCTGAAGTGTGTTTTGGTTAATGGGACTTAATAAATCTTCTTTATCTAATGAAGCATAACTTAAAGCTTTCATGAACCTGTAACATTGAAATAATAAGTCACAATCTTGGTAAATTTCTCATTCTGGGGAGGTTCAGATTGGATATTAGGAAAAATTTCTTCACTGAAAGGGTTATCAACCGTTGGAACAGGCTGCCCAGGGAAGTGGTGGAGCCGTCATCCCCAGAGATACTTAAAAGACAGGTAGATGTGGTGCTGAGGGAAATGGTTTAGTGGTGGACTTCGCAGTATTTTGTTAACTGTTGGACTCAATGATCTTAAAATTGTCTTTTCCAGCCTAAATGGTTCTATGATTCTAAACCCCAAAAAGTTACCAATTGCATTAGTTATTTGATAATAAAGCATTCTACAATTACTTTCAACATGAAATTAAACATAGAAGTATTAATCCTAAATGTTTGTCCCTGCTTTTCATGGAAAAGCTAACAGATATATCACTAGTAGTGATAAACACTGGTAAGTTTTCACGTAGACATGTCTGCAGGTGACAGGGTGAGAGCCACAACCAGGATCTGAGACATGCACATTAACATTTCTGGTTGGTCTTAAATACAGAGGTGGAAAATTAGTTTCACAAAATAATTTATGCAAAGAAAAAAGCTTTTCAAGCTTTTGAACAAAAAGAACAACTAGAAACATCACAAAATTCAGTTTACAGCTGCTGGCTGCTATGAACACATGAGTTTACCAATGAAGCATCAATCAAAGAAATTGTTCTCAAGACTGATAGAAAAATAGCCTTGGCAGACAAAAGGACAGAGTATTTCTTTCCAATTTATTACTTAAACAGCAGTTAAGGACAATATTTAGCTGGAAGTAGTAACATACTCTGAAATTAAAAGGACCACAATTATTTGGTGCAGATATTCAGCTGTAACCAGTAAGAAAAACACATACACTAGTTACATCATAGCCTTTCCAATCAATTATATTAGCAACCAACACAATCTGACAACATCTTTAATATGTACGTCTGCAATTCTTTAACCTTTTCAGAGATAGGGGCTCTCCAGCCACTTCAGTTCAATGTTAAACAGGTCAGCTCAAATCGTTGAGCCTAACCACTGACATAAGAGATCATGAACAGCTAAGCACCAGGGATACTGGCTGTTAACATTACATTGCATGCAGAGTCTCAGGATGAAAGTCCACTGCAGCAAGGCTGCTCTGCATATCAAGGACATCACCGCAAGGAATGGTGCAACATTACTACAGCCACAACACAACCTGTACCACCACTGAAACGGCACTGATTTGTTCCTGAATTAGCACAGGAAGCCAGTGACAGAGCAAGGAACAGCAGTTTTGTTTTCCAGGATAGCGCAGCTTAACTACTGAATCATCTTTAATTTAATCGGCCAGACACTCAGTCTAGTTCTAACTTAACTGAACAAGGGGACAAAACTTACCTTTTAAAGCACCACTGCAGAATCACATGAATATATCAACAAATGAATATTGCTTTTAGTCTGGATAAAAGCACACAATAACCAGGCACTACATACACTCTTACTGGGTCTGCGGAGTGCAGTTCAGGGACTGGGCATTTGCTGTTCTGTGCTGTAAGCAGATGACTAGTATACTGGAGAAGTATACTTCTCCCCTTTCTCTCATCTGAGAGGGGACGTTTAGGTAATTACAGAGATAGAAAGTGTCTTTTCGCTTTCAATAGTAATGTGAAAATCTAACGCACTAGCTAAAAGGAAAAATTTGGTAAAAGAGCTTTGAAGAGAAAGTTGTTAAGCATTCACTGTAGCTACTGGGAACAGTGTCAATGTCATGAGCTAGATATCTTACGTAACGAACCAATTAGTCTTCAGAACATCTAATATTACTCAAAAATAAAGAGGTGACACTGCCATCTAAAAATAAACGCTATGAGTAAAATTTTTGCTCTGTTGTAGCTAAGCAGCCAAACTGACTCTCCTGCCAGTGGTACCAGTATCTCATCACTGGCCTCAATGCCACAGTGAACACGAATATAGCATATTGGCAGGAAACCCTGTCCTAAAACCTCACCAAGTGACATCGAGAAAATTCTCTTCTGAAATATAGCTCTGACTACAGCGGCAATTTTGTGTTATTGCAGCTTCAGGAATGTTAACAGTGTAACTGCATTTAAATATTAAAAAAGTTAAACAGAAAGCAAATGTGATAAAAAGAAACATTTTCCTTTGTCACTAACAGCATTAAAGGGGCTAAGCACAGCTATGAAATCTAGGCTTCTCTGACAGCACTTACACAGTTGAGAATTCTCTTTTATTACATAATTCTCCTAATATCAATACTGCCTTCAGTGAAGCTGTGAATCATCCTGCAACAACTGTCCCTTTTTAAGTTGTAAAAAATATTAGAAAGATACTTTTCTTACTTAATTGCTCTTACAGCTTTGAAGTAAGAAATGAGCACATAGTAACCTCTTACCGGCTTGGGGTGAGCCGAGAATCCAGGCTGCCAGACTTCATGGTAATAGTGTCAGTAAAGAGCACATCCTTTGCTGGAGATGCTAGGGCTTCCGAGTGAGACAGTGAAGGATGCATCCTCTGCTGCTGTAGGCGTTTTAGTGTAGCATAGCCAAAGGCATCTCGAGAACTTGTGTAGCTGAAGTTATAGTCAGCAAGACTTTTTATCGTAGCAAGAGAAGGAGCTTTAAGAGACTGGGCTCTCCGGGGAAGTGTGTGAGAAGACCCTGGCGGCACCAGGGACACCGAGTTGGATTTGGAGAGAGGCAGGTGGTTAGACTGTGGTGTTGAACAGTGACTTGGTTTAACTGTTTTTGTGCTTACCACAGTACTCAAACTTCCACAGTCAGTATCTACATTTGTAGTG
>KZ506087.1:344222-376772 GCA_002844005.1 Limosa lapponica baueri | reverse complement strand
AATAAATGCTTCCTAATGTCCAGTCTAAACCTCCCCTGGTGCAGCTTTGAACCATTCCCACTCATCCTGTCAGTGGGTACCAGGGAGAAGAGCTCAGCACTTCCCTCTCCACGTCCCCTCCTCAGGAAGCTGTAGAGAGCAATGAGGTCGCCCCTCAGCCTCCTTCTCTCCAAGCTACACAAACCCCAAGTCCTCAGCTGCCCCTCAGAGGACATTCCTTCCAGCCCTCTGACCAGCTTTGCTGCCCTCCTCTGGTCACATTCAAGTTCCTCCACATCCTAAAATGGTGGGGCCCAGAACTGCACACAGTGCTCAAGGTGAGGCTGCACCTACGCTGAACACAGCGGGACAGTCCCCTCTTTTGACCGGCTGGTTGTGCTGTGCTTGATGCACCCCGGGATGGGGTTTGCCCTCTTGGCTGCCAGGACTCACAGGTACCTGCTGCTCACCCAGGACCCTTCCTGCAGGGCTGCTGTCCAGCTGCTCCTCTCCCAATTTACACTTGTGCCCAGCGTTACTCTGTCCCAGGTGCAGAATCTGGTATTTGGACTCGTTAAATTTCATTCCATTAATCACTGTCCAATGCTCCAACCTACCTTGGTCCCTCCACAAGGCCTCCTGCCCCTCAAGAGTCAACAGCAGTTCCCAGTGTGGTATCACCAGCAAACTCGCTAATGGTGCATTCAACTCTTGCATCAAGACGATTGATAAATATATTGAACAGAACCGGCCCTAGAACTGATCCCTGAGGAACATCACTGCTGACCGGTTGCCAGCCACATGTAGCCTCATTCACTGCAACCCTTTAAGCCCTGTCCTTCAGCCAGTTCTTCACCCAACGCGCCATGAACCTGCTTATCCCACAGCTAGACAACTTTTCCAGAAGGATGCTGTGAGGGACAGTATAAAAAGCCTTACTAAAATCCAGAAAAACTACGTCCACCACCTTCTACTTCCCTTCATCCACTAGATGAGTGACCTTACTATAGAATCATAGAATGATTCCGTTGGGAGGGACCTTAAAGATCATCTAGTTCCAACCCCCCCTTGTCATTGGCAGGGACACCTCCCATCAGACCAGGTTCCTCAAAGCCCCATCCAGCCTGGCCTTGAAATCATACAAGGATAATTACATTGGTTAAACAGAACTTTCCCTTTGTGAATCCATGCTGACTGTGTCTGCTGATTGAATTGTTCTTTCAACAGTATCCAGCTGGTCTTCTGCCCCACTTGCTTAACTTATGACGCAATGGGATTGCCTGCTCCTGTGCTTTTAAAAGATAGTTCTTAAAAACTGACAAACACTCATAGACTCCTATGCCCTCAAAAGCTAATTGTCAGGGTACTCTGCTGAATAGCTCCCTGAATAGCTTAATGTTTGCTTTCCTGAATTTCAGGGCTGCAACTCTCCTGGCCTTTTTTTCTTCATACTGAAAATTTTAAACTCAACCATTTCATGGTCACTGTGGCCAAGACAGCCACCTACCATCACATCTCCCATGCATCCTTCTCAGTTCACAAATAGGAAGTCTAGGAGGCCATCTTCCCTAGTTGGCTCACCGAGTACTTGTGACAAGAAGTTATCACCTACAAACTTCAAGAATTTACATGACCTGCTTGTCACAGTGGTACGATATTACCAGTCGATGTCTGGGAAGATAAAAGCTCTCAATCCAGAAACTTCTCCTAATTGCCTATAGAAAATTCATCAGTGTTAACATCTTGGCTGAGTGATCAGTGGTAGACACTCAGTACAACATCTCCTTTGTTTCCCATTCCCCTAACCCTCACCCAGAGGACTGAACCCAACCCAGAGGCTCTCACCTACATCACCACTAACTGCAAGGGCTGTACAATCAAAGTTTTCCCTTACCTACAGGGAGACATCTCCACCTCACCTGCCCTGCCTATGCCTCCCGCACAGACTGTCACACTCCAACCCAGCACTCCAATTCTGAGACTCATTCCACTAAGTCTTGCTAATATCAAAAATATTGTAGCTCTGGGAACTGAACAACTGTTCCAATTCATCCTATTTGTTTCTCATACTGCATGCACTGGTGTACAAGCATTTCAGATACGATCCTGAGCCCTCCATGCTCCCAGGAGCAGTGTAACTGTTCCCACTGTCATTGCCACCCTCAGGCGACGCCATGCCAACCCCTGGCTTACCTACTGCAATCCTGCTGGTATCCCCGTCCCTCACTGATTCTAATTCAAAGGTCTCTCGATCAGTCCCACCAGCTTATGCCCAAAGACACATTTTCCCAAATTTACCTTTGGTTGCTCCGACGAACATAGTTATCACCATCAACAGGTTTGCGGTATGTTGTAAGTGCTTCATTAAGTTGTTCTTCAATCAATTCAACATACTTTAAGTTGTATTCCTAAGAGAAGACAGACAAAGGTTGACACAATACATTTAGTGGTTTATGTTTTTATAGTACAGTATTTTAATAAGGAAGGAATAATTGAAGTACTCCTTAAGGAAGGCTGAATTTCTTTACAATCTGAAGGTGGGGCTCACCAAAATTACTGCCCCTCATGCATACAATGAGTTTGCAGAGTTGACAATTGGTTCCATAATTGTTTCAGTGATTTTGTTAAAAAAGAAAGAAGGAAATACTTCACATCTGATTTTAATCCAAATAACCTCAACAGACCACCATGCATTTCAGTATTCCTTGAGAAGTAACAGCTTATAAGTCAGTAAAAAAAACTGCCAACAGGAATGAGACCAAGCACTTATAATCAATTACGAAAACAAAATAACATATGAAGAGTTTTATTCTAGTCGTGACAATGATGCATTTTTCTTAATGGTCTTGCATTCCTATTTACTTCCTAACAGCATAAGCTAATTCTACCTTCATGAGCTCTAGACTTAACTTTAATTAGCAACAACCAGAAACAGTATTCCTGTACATACTTCTCTAGATAAGACCTTACACAACAACCTATTTTATGAAGTCACTACACTCCTGAAATATTTGCTGAAATATCAAAATTATATAAAAGGCC
The DNA here is from genome assembly GCA_002844005.1 of Limosa lapponica baueri. Taxonomy (NCBI): domain Eukaryota; kingdom Metazoa; phylum Chordata; class Aves; order Charadriiformes; family Scolopacidae; genus Limosa; species Limosa lapponica. The sequence goes on along the minus strand of KZ506087.1, from coordinate 373,751 downwards.
TGGGTAAATCAAAAGCATGCATGCACAGAGGAGCTATGGAACTGTAAGTCCCTGACAACCTTTTCAGCAAATCTTAAGTCACTGAGGCAATAAATGTATTGGCACTAGCAATACATGTATATGAATATGCAATATTTTTAAAGAATCTTTGACCATCTAAACATGCATATTCACACCCTTTCTCCTGCTATAATCAAGCACACTTTTTATTCTTAGCATTACCTTTTGCCACTTTTCCATTTGTTTTGTTACATAACCTCTTTCATTTAGATATGAAAATCCCTTTGGGATGGACAGAAATCTGTAAAGTAACATCAGACAGTTATTACTCCTCTTAAAACAAATCACGTAACTTGAATAAAAACAAACACTTATTTGTTTCCACAGTGTAAAATCAAACAGCACATTCAACACTTACCTTAGGAGTAGAAGTAAACCCTTGTCTCCAAGATGAGAAAGAGCTGGTTTCATTTGGATAAGGGCATGGAGATTGGCCTAAAATAAATAAAAATGCATAAGGAGTGTCTGAGCACTATATAGTTCTGAAAACTACAACAATTGCAACAGTCTGCCAGCAATGAAGCAGCAAGTTTTTCACAAAAGGAAGTATCAAACAGCACTAACCTCATCCTAATCTTACCTCCATCAGGTACCTTCTGTCATTAAATATGCATTAATTCACAAAAACAGTAATCAAAATAGCTGAGTTAGTCTGAATTCGTATTTAAAAGAAGGCATAATCCAGAAGTCTACATATTTTGTCATTAACACTGTTGTATTTTCAGAAGTGGCTCTATAAACTATTATAAAGTCCATCAATGACAATGAAGAAAGGTAATCATCAGTAGCCTCTTGTATACTTTTACTTTGCTACTGGGGGAGGAGGTGGGGAACTGCTTACAGAGTAGCACACCAAAAAGAGGCTGAAAAGGGAAAGGATGCTCACCTTGTCTTCACATGCCTCATCTAAAATATCAAGTGCCTCAGAAGAAATAGTTTTATTTTTATCATGTAACTGGGTCACCAGTAACTCAATCCCCCAGTTGCTGAAGAACTCTACATTCGCTCTCAGTAATACTCGTAAGTGTTTTGTTGCATACAACCTGCAGCTCTGCAAAAGTAAGGAAAATGCTTTTTTTGAATGGAAGAAAAATAGCTAATGCAGTTAATCATGATTTATCACTTAAAAAAAACCACTTCAATTACCATATTTTACAGAAAGTAGCTGTGATGCACACCTTGTGTCTTGAAAGTACAGTCTATTAGAGAGTTATTTCTATCTTATCAAGTGGGAAACTGAAGTGTGAGATCACAAATAATCTGGTCACTGCAAGTCTCCTTGGAAAGCCCTTACCAGTCATTCACTGTGATAACACCACACAAAGTCATCAGGGTTAGCAGGAAAAATACCTTGTAAATGGCTAATGCAATTGCATGTACTTTCATGTCTGCAATGTTTTGCAAAAAAACTTTAACAAGTACTAGGACCTCTGGGGAATTAATTTTAATAAATTTTAAATTGTTTTCCAAAAGTATCTGATCTTCAAAACTTCTCAGAAAACCTTCTAAACAGAAAAATGTTATTTTTTGTAATAAAACAGTTTTCAAACACTTGGTTTACTACTATGAATTTCTCCAAATGACAGCAAAATGAAGTAAATACCCTGTTGTTTCCTGTACTGCCGTTCAAAACTTGCTGAATAAACAGCACAAACTGATTAACACCATTTTCTATCAGAAAAAATACACAGAAAATAGAAGCAAACAAGCTTAATCTACAAGAATTTGCAGTGTTCTGGAGTAAGCACCAAACAACCGTAACAATGTATGCTTACTAGGGAAGGTGTTGTCTATACTTAGACAAGCACAGCTGGAGAAGACAAAATCAGGTACCCAAACCTTTCTTCAGGTCTTCAGTCCCTACACCTCTAAGGCTACGTGATGTGCCTTGTACATGGAATAGATGACTAGCAGCCTATGTATTACAAAAGAGAACAAGACCTTATCTAGAACGTCTTGATCTAGACATTAAGCCTACAGAATAACACAAGAATATGAAAGCAGAATTCAGTGTCATGTAGTTCAAGTGTTAAAATCTGTCTATAAAGAAATGTTGTTACAGAGAACAAAAGATAATAATGTTCACCTCCTGAGTATGAATTAATCTATCCAGAGATCTAGTACAGAATTAGAACCATTTTTAGTTTCTGTTTGGAGAAGGAAAAGATAAGAAGGAACTCATGACTGGTGGGACAATAAAATGGCAAATAAGATTTACTGAAGATAAATTTGAAACAATGAGATAAAGTGAAAAAATAATTCCAGCTTTACACACACACCAGGCTCTGAACCAGCTCCTTCCACCCAGGGAGGAGATCATGGGGCTAATACTAGTTAGTTCTGTGGAAGCGTTAGATAGAAGTTCAATGGCAACCAAAACCACTGAAGTAAACAGCATAAAACGTGTCAGCATTGTCACTAGGTAAGTCCACTGGGTGTTGACATCCTGGACCCTGTGTACAGTTCTAGTTTTCCTACCGTCATCAGAAAGAAAAAGAAGCGCAATTTAAAAAAGTGTAAAGAAAAGCAGAATGGGGTTTAAGCAAGTGAAGATATGAAAAAGGGTCTTTACAGCAAGGAACGACTCAACAGGCTAAGATGTTCAAACCTCAGACCTGGGGTGCAAGCCACTGCATACATTCCCAACAGCCCTAAGTCTTCAAGCAGGACCACCACCTTTGTACTGCAAGATCACCCATATGCACTTCCCAGATCAGAGGGGCAAAGAGCAGCACAGCTTTTCCAGATGAAGCAAAATCCCGGAATGTTTTTGCATTTGGTGAACTATTAAGAAAATCAGTGCAGAGGATATCTGGGGAAACAGACATTCCCCTCTTTCCCTCATGCATGAACAACATGAAAACCACAGATTAAGCCCCGTACTAAATCTGTCAGAAGAGTCTTACTTTTACTGGTAGAGGGGTTTGAAACCCTGAGAAGCGAAGAAGTAACTCAGAGGTCACTACGCTCAGCTGATTACATCGAGCTCAGCATAGATGCCAACAGATACAGGATAAGTCTGCCCCTTAACCTCCTATAAAGTAAAATCCTTGATCGTGAAGTGCACCACTTGAGGACACACTGGCTGCTCTGCTGTTTCTAGCATGAACTGGCAGAAAGGCAGCTGAGGCAGTATGAGGAAGTAGGTTAAGGTGTGCTTCTGCTTCACTGATCTGCAAGGATACTGGTCTGCAAATGTTTTTGTTGTGTACAGTCACCCCAAAAATGCTACTCTCCCTTTCTAACACTACGCTGGCTACGAAAGTTACTTCTCCTTATTCAGAGACACTCATGAGCAAAAGCTTAACAAACCTGCTTCACAGATCTGGGTAGCTGTATGGTATATGAGGCTATAGCCTCAGTTAACCCAAGAAAAAGAGCATCGTCAGCTTTTGAAATAAACAGGTAAGGGATTTCATTAACAAATGTCTCAGGGAATTAAAAATCTTGAAGGGAAGAAGCCTTACTGGAGACAGTCTTTCTACCTTACAAAACACAGCTTTTTCAGAAATTATGTCCAGTCCCATACATTTTTATTGCTTTTAAACAGAATTTAGAGGCCAGATGCAGCACATAAAATCAAAATCACCACTTGTTTTCTGGATTACATCAGCTCTAGTAATATTTAAAAATATATTCTCCTTAGGGGACAGAGAAGTGAGTGGCATAATATGCAAAGTTTCAAATTTTTCATATCATGCTTGCTACATACAAAGGAGTAAATTTTTTTTTGCTGTTGACAATGCTGCTGTTTCAGAATTCCATAGTGTAAAACCTAGAAAATGGCAGATAACTGCCCGTAACATCAAAGCACATGTAATTCCCAATTACTCCTCAGCGGAACTGCCCATGCAAATACTTGTCAGTGCAGTATTTCCATATTCTTTCAGATATCTTATCCTCTTGGAACTGAAACTACTTCCACCTCACACGAATTTTTTAATTTCTGGAAGTGACTTTCACTAATTGCAGTTGTTCAAAAATACTGTTTATACCAGTAAGGATACAGTTAATACCAGAATAATCCAAAGGTTTCATCCTTTGGATTAGCTCTTTACATTCTGATCTTCTCTTGGAAGCATAAACACCAGAAACACTGAAGACAAACACTTTGTCCAACAGATGATACTGGCAATTTTGTGTACACCAAGCATTGACAAAGGGTTCTTTGACAGGTCAATGTTTTGCCTTTTTGTGAAGTAATACTCAGTCAAATTTTCCCTTCAAAACCCTAGTAGTTCAGTTTCCACTATAAGTATGTATGGGCACATGGTAAAACAGGAAAAGAATTTCTTAAGGAAGTCAATAAATTTTATCGAAGTCTGAAATCATCTGTGGTTGATGCAAACATAGACCCATTTCTGCTGGCTGACAGAATCCATTCTATTTATGATTTTCCTCTTTTAGATGAAGTGTACAAAATATTTCCCTATGATTTCCAAGAGTTCCAAGCAGGTCAACTAATTCAGGAAGCAAAACACTTTGAAGCAGTTCTATCCATCCCTCAAAGTTCAGTGTGTTTCACAAAGGAAGATATGCTCTATTTAAGAGTTCAAACAGTAAATTTTCCTTCTTTTTTAGTATCCTATAGTACAAGATTAATTTACATTATTGGTAAACAAACAAGATTTAATTTTTTTTTATTATTTCTTAAGTGTGTTATAAGTTTTTGGGTTTTTTTATAAAAAATAAAAGAAAAAATTTATAAAAAAATTTACAAAAAATATAAATTTATAAAAAAAAAAGAAAATATTGAAGGGAATCTCATGGTATTGCAGCATAGAAAAATCAGGGTACAGTCACAGTCACATCCAGTGCAACACTGAACTCCAAACAGTAGAATGTACGTCACAACACACCTCAACTATGAAATTGCCTGGAGTTAGAGCCCTACTATAACTGCACGTACACTTAACTCTGGTATTAAGTACTACTGACCCATGTGGTGCACATATGAGAAAGGTTACACTTTTACTTACAGAGCAAGACAGTGCTCAGCAGCTGAGAAGATATATCCGAATAATTTATATTCCTTTACATTTCAGGAGACTGCCAAAAATAGACAGTTACCTAATATCTGCTGCTTCCATAGACAATGTTGCTAGACCCATACATCAGTGTGGGACTGGGAAAAGGAAGCATTAGAACTCAGTAGCCATTGGCTACTAATGTAGGCTGACACCTTAAAACATTATGGATGTGAGAAGGTATCTGTGTATCTGGCAAGCAAGATCTCTAACTTTAAAACTAATTATTTAGGTTTGAGCTCCAAAATTTGCATTCTTAAGTTTCTGAGCCTGCAGAATGCCTCTTAGCTTTCTCCAAAGAGTTCTACTTTGACATCTGACAAGGTCTGGCACTAAATACCTGTGATCAGATCATGATCTCTAATCCTTTTCACAATCCCAAACACACCAGAACTGAAATGGTAAACCTGAGGGCCCTACAAGCTCTCTTAATTTCTAAAGTACTGGAGAGTGAGGTCTATCCTATTCACGTCTGAAGTACAAAAAGTGTTGACTACCTATTGTTCATTAAGCTGAATTACGAACAGTAATTAGTGTAACTGTATACTTTGCTGAGGAGATTGTGACAGCATGTCTGGACTTCTTCCTAATTGTTAACTAGCTGCATTTGGAAGAAACTGAAATGCTGGAGTCCTCTTCCTCCAAGTATGGTCCCTTTTTATAAGGTAAAAATAGCTGTGGGGTGGTAGAAGAGGCAGTCCCCGTTGACTCAAAATCTCAATAGAAACAGCTAAATTAAGTTCCACAGTCTAAGCTGCTCTTAACTGACAGTCATCTAACAGGATCTTAGAAGTCTAATAAAGACACAGGCATGTATCCTCACTATATATTGATTTCTGTTTTCTTGCTCAGACTAGACAAGCAAGACTTTCTCCAACAACTTTGGAGAAAGGATGTCAAAGTCATCACTTTAGTGAAAGACTGCTTAATAATTATTCAGTAGGGAACTTCACCCTCTTCTTTCAATCAGTCATTCCTTCAGCCCCAACTATCTTCATTACTTTCAGACTCCACTCTTTAACCATAAAAATCATCACATATTTGAGGATATTTCTCTGATACTGTCAATTTCATTCCTTCCCTCTCCTCTTCTAAAATGCAATGAAACACTTAAAGCTAGCATCTATCTTATTCCCTTGTGTCCACTCTAGAATATGTTCTGCCTTGTGACAGAGGAACTGCTATCCCTGAAGTAATGACAGTTCTTTCCTAGTTAGATTTTCACTTATTGTCATTTCCCTGACATCAATGCTTGCTTGTCTGTGATGTTACACCTGATTGATTTCCCTTTTCTTAAAAGTTAAAAATTTTCCTCTCCCAAATCTACTTAACTCTTGTTTTATTTCCACTCACCTTCTATGATTCAGAAGTACAAATCCCAATGCCTGTTTCTGAACCACCCCCTCGTTCCAGGAGCTTCTACTCAGTTCCACCACAGTAACCTCATCATTATCAAAACAGTACCTACCACTGGAAGGTTAACCTGTTTATTACTGCTAGAAATACACATTTCTGTTCGTGAAAACACTGCCCTTGAGATTGTCTTAGGAGGTCCATTGACCTAGACAACAATGTTACACATGGTTAATGCATTTAAAGACTTTAATCCCCTTCGTACATGAGAGAATCCTCTATTTGAATGACTTAATTTCTTGAGCACAAATACAAAATATACTGTGAAGTTAACAGCAAATTCAAAAGCTACATGAGTAGCAGTTTCATTTCCCTGAATACAAAAATAAAGACCTTTCTGGATATATAATAGCTTAAAAATAATACACCTTGAATAAAATAAATATTTAGTGGCAAACAACAATGGAACATAAGTTGAACTGAACTTACATCAGTAGCTGCTGTCAGAATTTTAGAAAGGATGACTCTTGCTAACCCATCTCTGCTGTAATCCAAACTAGAAACAGTCAATTTTAACAAGTGATCCTGGTTCTTCAAAGAGCAAAGATTAAGAAGACTGAGGGATAAAGTGGAGGGAAAAGAAGATAAAAATTATTATTTGAACCCAAACCCATTTATTTATTCAATCAATAATTTAAACTTAAGTGCTTTGAATTAGACTTTCATTTCTATAAACACAGTATACAAAGTAAGTCCTCATATGAAATGGAGTAATTTGAACTGTTAAAACTGTTAAGAGTCAAATGGGGACCAAATAGTGAGATGAAGTGCAAGGGGAAAAACCTCAAATCAACACTTTTTGTAACTGTTCTGTAAAAATTTTGCCAGCATACTTTAATTAGTGATTATGAATACAAAAATTAATGTTTGTGAAGCTCTGTGAACAATTCCTCATTGTAAAACATTCTGTGTATAAAGCTTGCCATGAGGTTAGTCCTATTAACTGTCTAGTTTTTATTATAAACCAAGTTTTCCGAAGCCAGTAAAAACCTTGCATTCTACTAATCAATGAAAGCAATTAAAAAGAACAGAGTACATCAAAACACCTGAATTTTCGCCTAAAATTTACCATATAAAATAAACTGGTATTAGCCACTAGCCAATTTACTCCCAAAAGAAGTTACATTTATTTGTACCTGAACAGAATTTTGAATGTCACAGCTTCACTCAAGTATACTGGACTGAAGTTTAGGTACAACATGGATCATTACATTTCATAAACAGTATGATATCTGTCAGGTTTTGGCAGTTTCTGTGTTTGTTTTGTTTTCTTTGGGTTTTGTTTTGGTTTTGGGTAGGGGTCTTTTTTTTCCCCTCTCCTGTCTTTTCAGTTCACTATTATCTTTCTTGATATGATTTCTGTCAGATAGGTGTGGACAGCAAAAAGTAAGCTATTTTGTGACACAATCACCATATCTATCAGTAGTGACAAACTAAAAGACCCCTTCTTAAAAAAAAAAAAAAACAAAACCAAAAAAAAAGTCAACAAAAAAACATGGGATATTTACTTGGAAGTAACTAAAAATAACTTTAAAGTTTTCAGCTTTACAGACTCCTCATGTAGAGTTTACAATTTTCGTACGCATTATACCTGTACGCACAATTCAAACAGAATAAAAACACTCACCACTGAAACACATTACATTTTTCAAGCATTTTCACTCCGTGAGGGTGACAAGATAGAGTACCAAAAAACAGAAAGTAGTGCTGACTAAGGGTATTTAGCAACCCATTGTTCTGAAGACTACGTTCAGGTTTCATTCCTGACGAAGAATTGAGCCAATGTACAATATCTTTAACCAATTCCTCCAGGTAACCTTGTCCATCCTAACAAAACAAAGAGTAATAGCATTTACAAGTAAAGAACTGGGTCTCTCTTGTTTACAGAAATCCATAATTTTAAATTTCTTAAAATGTACAAACATAATACAGATACAAAATAGAAATGCTGGCTGGCAAACACAATTCAGACTAAAGACAAAGGTTCAAAGCAAATAAAAGGAGTTTAGCTTGGAGACATCTTAGGACCAACTCCATTTTTTCCAGGAAAAGGATTATTCAACGACATTTTCGTCCTGCTTGAGGCATAAAAGTCCTTAGTATAATAAAAGAAAGGAAGGATATACATATTAAAAAAACTCCAAACCCTAAGTCGCATTTAATAAAGCTGTATTTAATAACACTTCTACTTAAACATATTTCTCTTCCTCAGTGTCTCACTGGGATAAGTCAAGGTTTTAAGTTATATTTCTTAATTACATTGATCATTTTCTACTGAAGCCCCAAACTTTACAGAAGTCTTTTCTAAAATGAAGGTTTTTTTTAAGTGGCACACAGCTCCAGTCTTGTAGCTGAAAATTTCTTACCTCTTCTGATTCAAGAAGGAATTCAGTAAATTGACAACCCACCACAGTGAGCTGCTTAGCCTTGGCATAGTCCAGATCCAGGTTGGCATAGAGTTTACTGCTAGGCTTGTAAAAATACAGCAATCTCCTTACAAACCTACGAAAAGTAAAAAAGACTTTGCTGTTCATCAGTATGACAAGGACAGTCTCACAGCACAAAGTTATGCTGATAGAAAAGACATACAATCATTAAATTAGCTTAATGGAAATAAATTTTCAAAATTTATTAAATCCCTATGCTCTTGGAAGCCATAGCTTCCTTCTCATTTCCATGTTTATAATCTATTCTGATGTAATTTATTCTGTGGCGAGTTTCAAACACTATACTATCTAGACTTACAAAGAACTAAAAAAGAATCTGTGACATGAGTTTCTTCAGCTATAATAGTAAATGTTACTATGAAAAATACATTTTTGTGTTCTGCCAGAAGGACGTATTTATTCAGCAACAGTATTTTCATTCACCTCACTTCAGCATTTCTGAAGCATAACACAGTGATTGCAAACACAGACTCTCACTCAGACTTTCTGAAATCATGGTGAGCAATACAGCTCGAGTTTTGCATTGCAGGAATAAATCTTCAGCAAAGAATTTCCCTTTGCCAGTTCTTCGTCAAAAAATGAACACGTTTGTGCTTTAAAATAACACAGAATGTTCTGACTGAAGGCAGATATGAGAGGCATTAAGACAACTTAACTAAAGCACTGTGCCTTTAGTTAAAAAAGTGAGAGCAAGCACTACCCCCAACTCCAAAGACATGACCAATTATAAAGGAAATCTGAGGGCTTCCTTAAATTTTGGCAGAAGAAATGTATTTTATTCTGGGTTATTAGCAATAAGTATATTATATACATTAACACACACATTTTTATGTGTGTGTTTGTATGTGTGTGCTTAGGTGTGTAAGTATGTATATACTTATTATACACATACAAGTTGTGTATATGCGTGTATCTCTATGAAGTGAAGGAATCCGTATCACAAATATTCTGAATTTCACTGTAACAGCTGTAAGATCATCACAAGAACACTAACAGTAAAAAATCAACTTCTGGAAGGACAAATAAATTTACTTTACACTTCAAAATCAAAGTGGTTGAAATTTTTTTATGATCAGCAGTGAAACTAAAGAGATTTGGGGCTTAGATAGTTACAATTAAACAAGAGCAACAGCATTTTAAAGCCATTAAAGCATCTAACCCACAATCCTGCAGAAAGGATCAATGAACTGTAGAATTTTTACACTAACTCAATCCTAGATTATCTCAATTTTTTTGGAATTAAATTATTTAGGCACTGAACAATGCTTGAGTGCAGCAGGAAACCAGGCGTGGGTGTGGGTGTCACAGCTGGATCTGCAGACATTGCTTTAAAGAAGCAACATTATAAACCATCAGATTTGGAACACAGTCCTTTACCACAAGGTTCAGATTAGCAATTAATGTTTAGGGGAAAAAAAAAAGCAAGTATTTGCTTATACTGGGAATACTATATAAAAGTAGCATGATTATTTCTTAGTGAAAATTTAAAATGGAGCAGTGTGAGCCTTTCAGCATATGTTTTAACCTTAGGTTTTTCCTCAAATTCATGTTGAAGTAGCTTTCCATGCCTACAAATACAGAACTACTCTTCAAAATAATTTAATCTAATCAATTTCTAAAATGCATGTTAAAAGGGTCATCCAAGAATTAGTTAGTAAAGCTATTACACCACACATGCACAGAAGTAATGAAAATGTCTTAATGTCAAAAAGACAGGAAAGGAACCAGAGGTGAACTGGTTTTTTTGGTTGTTGGCTTTTTTCTTCTTCAAAACACACACGCTTCCCTTGCCATTAATAGCAACTAGAAATAACTTCCTCTTGGTTTTTGACGAAAACTGTAACTATATAACTGAACAACTGTAGACAAGTTGCCAAGTAATGACATCAAACATGTAATACTTTAGGGTTTTAAATGAAACAGAATGTTTGCAAAGTTGGTAGGATTCTCATTAAGGGAACAGATATATAAAGTATCTGTGCATAGGAAAGAAACAACTAAAGCTTAAAGACCTGTTTATTTAAAGCAAATATTGCAACCTAATATCTAAATTTTCATTTCTGCTGCTTATATATAGATTGTTTTAGAAATGTGACATACCCAAGGAATAGTTTTTTTCAGTATTAAAAACCAGTTTTTCCAAATTTATTTCATCAAAGGAACTGTACATGATTTTTACATACCTGTGCAATTGTTCATCTTTATAGTTCCTCAGATTTATATTTGGCCACTAGAAAAACAGCAAATACAGCATTATATGAAACTTGTACATCAGTCCTTGATTAGTCACCAAAGTTTACTCATTTCTATTACAGTCATATTTACTTAATAACTAGAAGTGTAAGTTTTCGTGCATCTAATGCTACCTATAGAAAACCCTTATTTTATTACAAAGCCTACACTTCTCTAGAAAAAAATTTAACCATTCTTGGACCAAGGACAGGGAACACTGGTTGCATACTGTGTACCAGGACACAAGTCTAATGAAAACAGCAAATTATGAAAAGCTAATGAAAAATAAACAATTTTTTTCAGTTTTTTCTCTGCAAGTAAAAAAAAAAAAAGCAGCATAATAGGAAAATAATTTTTGTGTTGTTTTCAATATTAATCAGATTTGTTTTAAAAATAATCATTCTGTTATAGTTCACTTAAATGCTGCTTATTGAAATGGTACTTAAACTCCTCTGCTGATACTTCTAAGATGTTTTAAGAAGGATCACATGAAGTCATAATACCCTCTTCTGGACCTATTCTTTCTTCCTATTAAATGTTCCTCTGTTTTTACAGCCATCTGTTGTCTCTATGGTTTATTTTGGTTGCTACTAGTAAGTGTCTTTTGGAAGGGATGGAAAAAAGTGCATCAAACACTCTTCTCTCCTACCTAAGTGGTAAGTTTTGCATTTCCTGTTGGTATACTAGTATTAAGACATATAGTGCACTAGTTAATGATTAGTAAAACTGACTGCACCAGTAACACTGCCAGAGACAGTATGAAGCTCTACTGTCAATGAGAAAGCTGCAATTCCTCCATCCTGACCACTGCCACTTTAGCAGCTTAGACAACAGGCAGAGCAAGTGAAAAAGGCAGTTAAGGGACACATGAGATGCAAGTGGTGAGGTGGTTAGAAAGGTGATGCTCCACAGCCATAAGGCTGTGAGAGAGACAAAAGTGAGGCGAGTAGCCACATGAGATAGCAAGGTCCAAACACTGGAATCTGGATCCTGCTCATTCAAGGACTAAAGACGGAGCACTCTGATAACACTATTTTAGTTTATGCTGGTGTTGTGCGTTTTAACAGGAACAACAGTGGATAGAATTAAACAAGAAAACATACAGACTTCTCATTCTGAAAGACAGAAATCCCTGATTGAGACATTAACAACTGTTTGACAGGACACCAGAAAATATAGTGTTGGGGAGGTCTGAGATAGCAGGGAAGCTGACAGTTTGACCTAAATTTCAAGTAAAAACCCCACCACCTTACTAGTCAACCACATAAAACTTCCACTGTCAAAGTATGACACAGACTAATTAACAGCGAGATTCTGAAAAACAGTTCCTTGATAACATCATTAATACTGAATCAAAGGTAAAAAAATCTGTGATTAACAATCATACATATCTACCAATCCAGTACATCTAATAACTGCAGTAAAAAGCCTGTAAAAAGTGAAATTAGATGGAGCAAAGCTACTCTCATATACATATTCAGGTCTTTATGCCAGACAGATTCTTGCTCTCTTAAGCTCATCAGTCCCTGAAAAAATGAACAGAAATATTTAGTCTATTTATTTTTTAATATAATCTTGATTATGCTTGTCACCATTAATCCTTTTTTGTACTTCCACCATCTTTATAACCACACAGTAGAGAAGAAAGAAAATTTTAACTTGGGGGTAACAACAGAAGGATGGCTTTGATGCACAGAATGACAGGAGCTATTTTGGTTCAAAGACTGTACTGAGTACTCACTCAGTTTTCTTACTCAAAGAAACTAAGTTTTCTGCTTAAAAAAAAAAGGCAGTCTCTTAAAAGCTGTGCATTAAAAAATATTTAAGATAATGCCCTCCCTGTCAAGAAATGTTTCCTTCATTTTGTAAAAACAAATTTATTTTGTCATGAACTTGAAGCTACGGGAGTATTTGTATAAGTTCCATACATACAATGAGACTGCGTACTACTGGAGTTTTCACGTGGCTCAATCTAAGCGTCTGAAGTTTGATCTATAACTCACCTCCAGCCTTAACCTTCAGCTCACATTATATAAAAAAATCTACTACGAAGCTGAACAAGGCAGTATAGTTTGTTGGGATTGAAGTCCAAAACAGTGTAGTTTGGACTGAAGTTTGAAGTATTAGCAGCTTTAAAGTCATTACAGCTAAGTCTGTAAAGTCTATTTCTATACACATGAAGTTACATGAAATTTAATACATTCTTGTTAATAAATTTGTGAATTTAACTGTAGTATACTTTTTGCTTAAAGTTTAAGGGCTGTATACAAAAACACTGTATCACCACTGATTAAAACCAAGAGATCCTAATTTTCTGACATAAAGCAGATTATGGGATTTACTATAGAATTAATATTAGAAAGTCAAAGTTCACATGTGAAATAGAGACTTTTTTCCAGACAGTTTCACGGAAATAATATCACGCCCTTTTTAAGCTCACTTTCAGTATGGTCCCTATTAGATTCCAATTCCAGTCAAGGTTCTCCTTATGATTGAGAACTTGGCTGTCTCGAAGATTCATTACAAGTGCTTCTTCTGTATCCTGGAATACAGACATGAAAAACTACAGTAAGTTTCCTTGTATCATTTTTTTCAGTCTTGTCACAAGATATACTTACTGGTCACGTAACAATCATTAAAAGGGCTATGTTCCACAGAAATTTGCATTTGAAAGTAAATTGCATGGTTACAGTACTGCATTAAGAATGTAATAGTAACAGATCACAATTGATCCTAAAAAGTACTAAAAATTATTGCAATTTCACTACTCAATTTCTAGAAATGCAATAGAGTATCCACAAGTACCTACAACACAAATTGAATGACAAAAAAAATACCACAAAGAAATCACATAAATGTCTCTGAATTAGACGAGAGAGTGAAGTCTGGGGGGCACTCTCCAAAACACAAAGTAAAATGCAGATTTGAAACATGAATAATGGTAATACCTTTAAAATAAAGATGTCTTTCTGCACACGGTACTGATCCCTTTTTTGGTGTGTTGAGATCGCTTTCTGAATAATATGATCTAAATGGAGGCTGTAAGGTTTAGGTCCTCTCTTCTTCATTTCGTGAAAACGTTTCAAGCAGTTTAGTGCAGCACTTGCTCGTCTAATAGAAAAAAATATAACCAGTATTTGCCAACTGTTATGCGACTATAGAGCGCCACTGCTATATCTTGAAAAAATAAACATATGTCAAGAAAGAACTGACCAACAATTGCAAAGCAAGTAAAAAGAAAATAATTTTCTTGATACAAATTTTCATATATCCATAGGCCTCAGTCTTGTACTGAAACTATACAGAAAATTATCTTTCAGAATTTCTAGCATTGAAGAACGAGCCTTATTGCAACCTTTTCTTCTACTCTGCAATCAATGGGGTCTGTCACAGTTCACAGAAGACACTGAAAGGTTAAAGTTGATAAAGTATTGTGAGATGTCACAGTAGATCGACGTTCTGCTGTGAAGTTGAGAGCTGAGGGGGTCTAGCTTCAACTTTGACTAACGAAGTATTTCCTATAAATTCTCTCCTTTTTTTTTCCCCCAGAGGGTGGCAGGAGTATCGGTGGTATGTTTCCTGCTCTTCCGCTCTTTGTATCTAAACAGTTCAGCAACAGCATGTAGGAAGTTTTCCAGGAAAAGATAGAAGTAATAGAAATGACAGTTGACAACAGCAGAAACAGTTAATTACAAAACAGTGGTAGCAGAATAAACGCCCCCACTTGCTGAACAAATAAAATAAGGAAGTCTAAAAATGAGGAGGTAAGTTTACCTTTCTTCCTCATAAATAAAAATTCTCACAGGAGAGCGAGAATGAATTCTCATACACTCTCGTAGAAGAGTGTTTTTATTTTATATTATCCTTAAACAAACAAATACCTTTCAATTTGGTCACTTATCTAAATAACATAAATTTAATCTGTAACAGGGCTTACAGTTTTTCAGAGTATGAAACAACGTACACTGTTGACCGAAACTAAGATCCCCAAATTAAAAAAAATACTACTACTAAATAACTTTCTTCCACAAAAATGGGATTTTTTTACTACTCTATCAGGTACGTCTACACATGCCAAAAAGCAAAAAACCTGCAGGTAATCCACAAAAGTATCCTCCTCTCATCCCACAGCTTTGACCAAGTGAAATATTCCACAACGGAGTTTCAGATACGCTGTTTTTGAAAAATAACTGTATTCTCACCTATCAAAATATTCTACTGACATGCAAGAAACCTTCAAAACTAAAAAGCAGAAGGACACTATTCTTTCAGCCTGGAGAGGAGAAGGCTCCGGGGTAATGGTTTTAAACTGAAGGAGGAGAGATTTAGATTAGATACTAGAAAGAAATTCTTTTCTGTGAGGGTGGTGAGACACTGTAAGGGGTTCCCCAGAGAAGTTGTGGATGCCCCATCCCTGGAAGTGTTCCAGGCCAGGCTGGATGGGGCTTTGAGCAACCTGGTCTAGTGGGAGGTGTCCCTGCCCATGGCAGGGAGATTGGAACTCAATGATCTTTAAGGTCCCTTCCAACTCTAACCATTCTATGATTCTATGTTTCTTGGAAGCGCTCTACAAGCAGCGTTTATTATTTCACAGTAGCAGCTCGGGAAGGTTCTGTGATTTATCACTGACAATACAATGAAAGACAAAATAGAAAGCCATGATATATTTATCAGAATACTGATCCGACAAGGCAGATCAGGAATGGCAAGAGTAGCAATCAAAAACATTTCCTAGAAATTACTATTAGAAAAAAATCTAACACACTCAATTTGAATGGTCTAAATGGTCTTCTACAAAGAAATGCAAGTAAGAACACTGAGTTACAGACCACATTTTAAAGACACATGAATCTAACAAACTGTCTGACTTTTTTACTCAGGAGGTTTAAATCATGTGAAGTACCCAGGAGATGGTATTTTATGACAGAGCACTTTAGAGCTTGAATTGCAAGATTAGAGAGAAATTCTAAAAAGTAACTAAAATAAAAAGCCCATAGGTTTTTAAAACCTCAAAATTCAGGTATTTCTCGTTCAAAGAGGAATAAAAAGCTTCAATAAACATTTTTTTTTTTGTCAGATGCCTAAATATACCTCATTCGATTGGCAAACAGTTCTCTAATACTGCTTAAGTACTGAAGATTGCTGCACTAAATTTAAAATTTCTGTTCATACATTCTTATATCTACATGGAACCAAAAGGAACTGAAAAAATCACCAGTGCAAACTTCAAATAAAAGCACCCAAAAGTTTTAACATAATTACTATTGTTACGATCACTATTTTCTTCCAAAGAAAAAAAATTACTAAAAAACAACAACAACAACAAAAACCCAGCTTCATGCCAATATTACATTCTTTGCTCTTGCTTAATACTAATAATGACTTACTGATTTGGTCTACTACTATTTAATTAGCTAGAGATAATAACAAAAGGAAAAAGTTGGTATGGGTTTTCTAGTTTTGAAAGCTTAATTGCATCAAAAAGCTGAAAAAGAAGTATGGAACAATGGAGAGGTCAAACACACAGAACACGTCTCAAATGTTGCTTGGTCAAACCGTGCCTTAGAGTTCATTTAAGAAAAATTTCATGCAAAAATCCTGCAATCTGTACAAAATTGTTCTGAAATCTACTATCAAAACTTTCTTTCCAAATTTCTAAATTGTTATTGTAAACACTTTTGGAATGATGTACTCCAGTACTTCTGGAGTATTGTGTCCACTTTTGGGCCCCCCAGCTCAAAAAGGACAGGGAACTGCTGGAGAGGGTACAGCAAAGGACTACAAAGATGATTAGGGGCCTGCAGCATCTCTCTTATGAGGAAAGGCTGAGGGACTTGGGTCTTTTTAGTCTGGAGAAGAGAAGACTGAGGGAGGATCTGATCAACGCCAATAAATACTTAAAGGGTGGGTGTCAAGAGGAAGGGGCCAGTCTTTTTTCAGTGGTGCCCAGTAACAGGACAAGAGGAAATGGGCACAAACTTGAACATAAGAAGTTCCATCTCAACATAAGGAGAAACTTCTTCAATTTGAGGGTAGCAGAGCCCTGGTACAGGCTGCCCGGAGAGGTGGTGAAGTCTCCATCTCTGGAGACATTCAAAACCCACCTGGACACGTTCCTGTGCAACCTGCTCTAGGTGGACCTGCTGTGGCAGGGGGGTTGGACTAGATGATCTTCAGAGGTCCCTTCCAACCCCATATCATTCTGTGATTCTGTGATGCACCGAAAACTATTTCCCTAGCAAGTGTAGCAGAGCATTTCTATATGCATGTGCGTGCTTGCTGTTAAATAAAGACAGACATGGTTTCAGCCACCTCAAAACTTGCAATGTAGGTTTTCACTCAACTGTAGGGGGAAAAGGAGATGTAAATGTTTTTACTTTTAAGTGTAACTTAGAATTCTTACAGTCTTTTCTCTTTCATGATGTCAAAAGATGCTGCCATGTTCATTAGCGTTGGTAAGCAGTGCAGGTGATGGCTGTGAGAATGAGGAAGAATTGTGTTTGCCTAAAAAACAATGAAAGACCAGTTAGAATAACTTATTGCAGGATTTCTAGCCATCTCTCTAGGACCAACTTTTGAAGAATTCACCACTTTTCACAAAAACATGACAACAAAACTACCTTTTGCATAATGTCAGAGCAATAATTACACATACCATTTTGAATATTTGATCTAGCTAATCAATCTGAAATGCAATTGGAAGATTTCAGAACCTTCTAACCTGTACTTTTTGCATTAGTGTTTTTTTAAGTGGTAGCATGCGAAAACATGCAAAGCATCAGATATCCTTATGTCATGTGTATAGAATTACTAAAAAGATCTAAAATCAGAAACACCGTTTAAGCTGATGATTTCTATTAAAAATTTTCTGCACACAAAAAAATTCTGATTAATTAACACAACTTTCTAAGTTACTAGACATTTAATTGTTTCTATTTTGGGACATAAAGGTATTTCTGCAAATGCTTTTGGAAACTAAAATAATAATGAAGATAAAGAAATTATCTCTTAAAACTAAATAGAAGTACAAGTATCTGTTCAGTACTTTGATAAACAGTCATCTCTGACTAATAAATCACCTCTTCAGGAAACCAAGAAATACCCATGCTTTAACAGTATACTCAAATGTCAGTAACAGTCACTCCCATTTAGAACTATTCCAGAAACCAGATAAATAGCATACATTACTACAGATTCCTCTTTTTAAACTACATTGCTGACTGAACACTCAAGAAATTACACAAGTTATTTAAAGAAATAAATCACTGAAGAGACGAAATTTGTTGTGGTTGTGACCCATGCTTATGATCTGAAATGCTGAAATCACTGTAGTAATACAGAATTTTATATCTGAAGAGTGTGATCTTGTTTTTTGGACCATTAAGCACCACTGAAATGAGTTGATATTCTGAAGATGCAGGCTATGTCTGATAACTCATATTCAAATTCTTGTAAAACAAAGTTGTATTTCACAGTTTTACCATACCTTATAAGGTAGTTTATTTGGAAAAAAGCTTAATAAAAACCAAAAGAAAAGGCATCAAGAAGTGCTCTGCTGCATACGCTAATCTTATCATCAAGAGAGGTGAAAAATTAAATAACTGATTTGCAAGAAAGGTAAAATCGTATCACTTCACATGTGACTAACGGCTCCTTGGAGGGGGTAAGAGGCAGCACTGGAGTGCATATGAAAACAGCATCATCATCTCTATACCAAAATAGTTTAGGTTAAGAGAGAGGCGCTACTGTAAAAGATAGATTAGGTAGAGAGACGCAGAACGAAGCAAGGTTCCCTCAGCTTCTTTGTAGCAGGGGCTACCCACAGAAGTGCTAAAAGCATGCCACCAAGTTGGAGTTGCCTGAATGAACAACATCAGGTGCCACAGCCACATCCAGCTGAACATGGAAAAAAGTTCATCTGCCTAGCCTGTGAGGCAGAAAGCCAAACATGTTGCCAGAGGGCTACCATAGTTTTAAGAAAAGCAAAAATCAGCAATGGTCCTTTCCCAAACACAGTAACTGGTGAGTTAGCTTGCAGGACTCCAGCATTAAAATACAACTGTCTACAGAGGCGAGGAAGCGTATTGGTGAGAGTTTGAGAGCTGAGGATTATCCTTGGAGCAGAACCTGTAGCACTTTCAATACTTTCCAAACAGCCTTCCTATTGATTCATACTGTTTTTAATACATGAATTGCCAAAAAGATGTAATGTACATTAATGCATTATTCTGATGAAAAGTAGATGTTCCAAGTTTGTAACACAAATTCAAAGATATAATAGGAAATAGCTATTTACAGTTAGTTACTAATACTATTTATACACAGCAAAAAGTTTTACTTACCATGTGCAAAAGTTCTCCTAAAAGGATAGTTGCTCTAACAGATACATGGTCATCACTACTTGTGATCACTTCAACCAGACCCTTCAAAAAGTTAAAAAATTATTACAATGTTTAATGTAAAAAAATCTCATTTTAATGTTTACAAGAAAAAAGTAGCAAGCACCTATTCAAATGTAAAGTCATTAGTTACCTCTAGAAGTCCATTGGTAATAAAAGCTGACAGGACTAAAGCCAAATAATTATCCATGAGATCAGGCCTATGGAGCAAAAACAGTATGGAAAGAGTTTAGAAAGTTCATTTCTCATTGTGTCTGCAAGAAAACAGCAAATATTTTGTCAACACTACCAAAACACAAAAACAAGGGTTTATACTAAGTTCATAATACTCACCTTGACCTGGCTCGATGGGGTAATATAGTTTTAGCTTCAGCAGCTACAAAGCCATCAGAAAGTCTCCAGCAGTCCTGAAACCTACTTGGATCTAGAACAAGACCATAAGGACAATGGTAATAACACTGGATTTCATAGTGTTATTTTAATGGTTGTCAGTAGGTAAATAATAGTTCTTGCCAATCTGTTATTTCAGTTTTCAAATGATAGAATACTTTGTCAAAAGAGATCTATTAAAAGCCACCTAATCCACACTCCTGAACAAAGGCAAGACTAACTTCAAAGCTAGGACAAAGATTATATCTAAGTATCGACCAAAATAATGATATTTCCATTTCATGAACACATTGTTTAACAGAAAATATCATAATAACTAAAATTTAAAAATGTACATCCATATGTCGCAAAGTAGCAAGTTCGCAACAAAGAATGATTTATTTACTTATGCGGGTGGAACAAGGATTAAGCTTTTATAATCAACTGCACAACAAAACATTTATAACCAGAATTTGGAGAAGAGAATTGCTGGAACATTAAAGGCTGAAACTTGCTTCCTTTGGCCTCATACTTTTGTACTGTGGGACAAAGCAGAAGGTACCCTTGCATTTACAAGTGTGTGATTCTAAAGGTAAAAGACTAACTCCGCTAAACATAAAGACATGAAAGAGCATACACTTGCCCTAGTAAAAGTTTGCTAAAGCCGAGTGCAGATAGCTAGAAGATCCACAATATATAGAAAAGACTCTGTTTAGTATCTTTTCTGTAACATTCACTACCACTTCATTATTAATCTACATTATTAATGCTTATAATACTTCAAAAGAAGTCTAATCTGTAGTAAAGTGTTTACACACTCTTTTCTGCAAATGCTCCGCTATGCTCCACTGCTCATTTTTTATCAAACTGACACCACTTAACAGTTAATAAAGAATTTCATCCGGGACTTCAGAGCACCCAATGAATACAGTAATGAGACAGTTAATGTTGATGTAATTTACAATATAGAGGAGACAGTGAAGGGATTAAATTTGTAGAAGAGCTCAACAGACAGACTTCATGTGCCCTGGTTCTAAATACTTACCTACACTGAGAAGTGCCTCAATAAATTCTTCTGCAATAACAGGCAGAGGAAGACGAAATATATCATAGAGAACTTCAAGCAGACCTCGCTAGCGGAAAAAAAAAAAAATTAAAAAATTGTCTTTAGTTCACTATTAATATTGAAGTTCAGATTTCTATAGTGCTAAAATTGGTGTATTTGTTCCAGTATTTCTTTTTTTGATAACATGCTTATTTGCATAAACTGAAATAATTTGGAGAAGAGAAGAAGGGAAGGGGCTTGTTTACTTTAGAACTGTGCCTCATTGTCACTGCGAATTCTACAAAAGCTCAGACTACTTGGATTACAGATTTTTATAATAGGTACTGCTGCCACCATCAACTTCTTGATTTAACTGATAACTGGGAAGAAATACTTCTTATTTATTTCTGATTCAACTCTGTTTATTATGCGTTAAGCTTGTAACTGCATCTTACTGTGAACTTGCTTTGACTCGTGACCAGAGTAAAAATTAATTTATGTATTTTTCTCTCCTCCATTCCCTCACCTCAGACATATAAGGTGTGCTTCCATTCTCACGGGAATTTTATAATGGAATTATAGACTTCAACTTGGGGGTCAAATAAACTTGAGGATAGGGGTCTTGTAACTGGAGTCTGTCTTTAAACCACTAAATTGTTAACATGTTAAGAATACATGAATTAAAACATTCAATATTATTCCTATAACAGTACTAAGTATTTACCACCTACCCGTATTTCCATATTTGGTATACAGAGTACTCCAATAAGAGACTGAATCCCAGAATTTCCAGGCTTGCACAGGCTGATAATACCTGGAAAACATTAAATACATTATAATATTCCCTCACCAAGCAAAAAAAGCATTAGACACATTGTTAAATTTGATTTCCAGTTTGAAACACAGATGACAAAAATTACTAATCATAAATATTTTCACCTTTGTAATGTCATCTTTTATACATCTGTTATTTTT
This sequence comes from Limosa lapponica baueri, assembly GCA_002844005.1. Classification (NCBI taxonomy): domain Eukaryota; kingdom Metazoa; phylum Chordata; class Aves; order Charadriiformes; family Scolopacidae; genus Limosa; species Limosa lapponica. The sequence continues at coordinate 351,784 of KZ506087.1, read as the reverse complement.
ATGACATTTTCTAGTGTCATCTAATTTCCAGTCCATAATACTTAACAAAAGTTTCTAATGACAAATTCTTATAATGCTATTTTCAATATCCTCTCACCCATCAAATGTCAAGTATCACCATCAAGGCACAGCTTATAAGGTATTCTCTACGGGGCAGGAAAAAAGCTACATCTTGTCAGTAGAGTTAGTCAAAGAAAATTATGTATGTCTTCTCCACTTTTACAATATCAAAACACATCATAGTAGCATTGTAGGAAGGTACTTGTGTCTTAATTTCTACTAATAAGACAGATTCTGTGTTTAAACAAACCGCTTTTTGGTACTATAAAGTAAAATTTCCCTTCCAATCATGCAGCTTCAAACAAACAAAAAAATCTTACCTGCCCATGATCGAAATGCTGCCACTATTCCCATTTTACTAGCTAGGAATCGTGCTTCTCTGTCCTCCCTGTCATTAGAATAACAAATGTCACAATATAGTTAAGTACTGTAAAACAAACTATGTTGCTAATATAGCAAGTAAAAAGTAGTTAACTGAAATTTTAGATGGGGGACAAAATCCAGGGTAAGAGTAATCTTTTACATATGCATGTATGTGTGTACACCTATTTATGCAATGTGTATACACACACCATAAGGAATTTTTAAGTACTGTTAGTTTTCTTTTTTCAGGGGAGTTTCCATGGTAGGAGGATAACATCATAAACACCTAGATGTGGTCAGATGAATCACTCTGCATCTCCACTAACACTGAGTCTGCAGCAGGGACCTAAAGATTTGGACCTTATTCAGTTACCCAGACTTAAGCATCTAATACCACTTGGTAATTAAAAAAAAACTGAATAATTCAAGTTGGAAGCAATCTCAGGAGGTCTCTAGTCCAAACTCCTGCACAGAGAAGTTGTCAGCTATGAGACCACACTCAAGGCTTTATGCAGCTGAACCTTAGAAACTCTCAAGGATGAAGGCTCCAGTACCTCTCTGGACAGCCTATTCCAACACTTGACTGGTCTCACAGAAAAACCCCACCCCTGCCCTTATATCAAGTTGGAATTTCTCATTTCAGTTTCGCTCTGCTGCTTCTTATCCTCCCACCTTTCACCACTATTCAGGGCCCTGGCTACATCTTTTTCATAAAATCTTCACTGGTATTAGAAAGACTGCTATTTGGGGGAGGGGTGTCCCCCAACCTTCCCTTCCCTTGTAAGTGCTTAACAGTATTTTAGGAAGTTGCATTCTAACCTACTGTATTCAAGTTCAAGCAGTTTAGTATGAGGCCACTGTTTTTATTTTCACTTTGGAAAGAAAAATAGCTTAATTCCAATACCATGAACACAACTAGTAGCACAAGTAGCAGCACTAACTTACTTGAGTTGTCCTTCTGCTGTGTCTGGATTATGCCTGTAGTGAAAATCTGTGTAAGGAGCTAAAATTCGCTAAACAAAAGAAAGACATGCATTACTTTCACATGAGAATATTTAACAGGTCTTGCTCTTTCCTCAGTCCCATTCCAATCTGTCATGTTATTCCTGCTTTTTTAATCATTAAGCTCTAAGCCTAAAATGTTGCATTGAAACGTTTTGTACTAATACTGAGGGTGAAAGCGAAGTGAAAATTAAACATTTTCATTAGTAATACAATGTTTAATTTCTGTCACTAAACAAGTAAAAATGAACCCACCTCTAACTCTACATCTGCTCGCACATACTGTCGGGTCTTTGGATGATTAATAAGGTGCAAAACTGTAGTTATCAGAGCCTCATTTATTCGGCTTAGCTGACAATCAATCACATTTTTCAAGATAGTACTTAAACCACCCCGAAGAGCCACCACCTCGGGATTCTGAAGTGCTAAATAAAGAAAAATATGTCACCTTGGCCAGCAATAGGAAAGAAAACATTTCACGACTTCCAATACAACAAACTTGTCATCCGTTTAGTACATCTATCTTTTTCTTCCAGAACACTGCTGAAGCACACAATAAAGCTTTTAATAATTGACAGTAGCAATAATTTGAGATATTTGATTAATTTATCAACAAAAATACTGGTCAGTCAGTCACCATTGGGCAGCAATTTCACAACTTATTTCCAACAAAGTTTCCATACAGTGGTTTCTGGATTTCCCCGCAAAAAGGTTTTGTGCTTCAGTGGACCGACACGGATGAAATATTTATGCTAGAATATCAAAGAGTAACACTCTTTATTTCTTGAAAACATAAGCTTGTATCTTGAAAACATTGCTGAAGTTATTTCTCGCTGATTGATTTTGAAAAAAAAACAAAACCCAAAACTTTAAAAATCAGCATCCACATACAAGTATAGGGAGTTAGTATAAACCGCTGTCAGATAGCCTTTACCTGCAGGTAAATACTGACTTTCAGAAGCCAGCTAACCACAGAACCCACTGTAAAAAATTTTAAAGGAAGATGTTTTGTAGTTCTCTGAACTCTTGTACATTTGTCAGCATCACATGTATGGAATTTTCCCTACTTCCACTGTATTACTTTTAAAAACATCAACCACAGCAGGGAAAAGTTTTTAAGGTAAATGAAAAATTGCAAGTCTTAAAGGAAAGAACAGCACTTGAAATCTTCAGGTACTTCAGTTAAAGAGATTCTGATTTTAAGTTAAAGCGATTTTGGTTTATATCACATTAATGACTAAAATCCATGAAACTGACATTAAGAAGATGTAACATCTAATTCATTATTAAACAAATACCTTTAATTATTTGAATAAAATCTATTTAATATGAACCCAGAGAAAATAATCTCATAGAAAACTAAAGACAACCATGTCAAAATTTGTCTTAATTAGCTTTCCGTTATCTTACCTAGTTCACAGATAATGGCTATACATGCTCGAACCATTCTGTCTCTTTCTTGAAGACCATCGTTTCCAACTGCTATCAAAGAATTAGTAATAGAACTGGGGAACAATGAAGCATTCACAGTGATCATCTGCCAAAAATGAAAGAAAAAGCCCTCTAGTTTCTTCATAATATTTCTCTAAATATACTCACAGATTCATCAGCATTCTGTTTCCCAGATACAACCAGGCAGACCACTCCATATAATACCTGGTTGTAACTGGCGAATCCTCAAAATTATTTCTTTTGTTCTTGAAATTCTTTGTTTCTCAATTAATCATTCTCTTCCTGCTTCAGTTTTTTTATTTTTATATTATTTAATCATAATAGAAATAGGTTAAAAGTGGCTGTTCCAGAGAGAACTATAACCATCTTTTTCAAATTTTTTAAATGTCTTTACTGACAAAGAATGCTACCCAATGACATGGAGTAGATTAAAAACTCTTCCAGAAGATCTATTCATACTGCAGCAGGTTCTTCAATATCTATTCAACTGTTTAATTAGCTAAGACTAAAACCTCCTGTTCCGCAGAGAAATCCTTAGATTGCAGTGAACAAAGAAGCTGCTGTAGTATTTGGAAGGCAACTGTCAGTAACAACCCTATATCCTCTTGCATAGAATCTGATCTTCCTAGAATTGCAGTGTAATTCAACTTCATCATAAGTTATAAAGCTATGGCACAAAACACACACACACACCCCTTAAAACACATTAAAAGTAGAAATCAAAGATGAAGCCAAGACCTGTGTCCACTAATCAAGTCATTATTTAACTAAAAAAAAATTGTCAGAATAGATGAACAGATTTTAATAGCCAACGCTCACACTACTGAAAAGGTCCTACACCATGGAAATCCTCAGCTTCTAGTTCGGGACAATCAGAGTTTACACCAGATAAAGAAGCAACACTCTGTACACCCACTAAAGACAAAAAAACCCACCCCTAAACAACCAACCAGTACCACCACTCCTCATCTTCCCCAAAATGAGGCTTTGACTACAAAGGCTGAGTAGCTGTTCACATTTTTTCACAATTTGTGAAAATTAAATATACATATCCTCTATACCACAGAACAAGAACATCACTAAACAGATGTATTACTAAAGAGGAAGTAGGGTTTTTGTCTGACTGCTTAAAAAAAGAACAATGCAATGTGTTACAGCCCACTCACCCATGTTAAATATTTTTCTACTAATAAATAAGAGTGAGACGTAAAAAAAAACCCACCCCAATATCCATCAAATACCTATAAACCTCAAGGCTAGTTTTCCAACAAAAGTAGGCTTATCTTCATTATTTTTCCAGAATTGTTTTGTCCTGTATTAATTTTACAGCTCCCTTAGATGTCTTATAAATATTTGTTCAGAGAAACGGAATTGTTTCACCTTCTTTGCAGAGGATGTTAAAATGAGAAAGGATCAACCATTATGACAAATATATTGGGACACTTAAACAAGTTGATTTTTAATACATGTTTTTGAGAAACTTCGTGTCAGACAGAATGTTGTCACCCACAAAACAGGAAGCTTTAAGACAGAACTCTAAAGAAAAAACAAACTCTTCCCCACCCACACAGTCTTTCACTTTTACAACAGCATGAAGTAACAAGAATTAGCAATAGAATGGGTCTATCAATCCACTCTACAAAATTACAACCTTTTTTCTACTGATAGTGGCACGTGCCTAATGCAAAGATAAGAAGCAGCCTCTTAAGGCTGTCTGCTTCATTGTTTTCTTTAGCTTTAAGACATAACAAGTTAAGATTTTTTTTCTTTTAATATTCAATTCCAAGTACATTAGTATAATAAATACAAGCTTTTGCAGTTGCTTTCATTTTGCTCTAGGTATTGAAATGCAGTTCTAAAGACTGAGGACAGGTGATGCAAGGCTACTTAGAAGCAGCTACAATGAAGTAAGTAAAGACTATGAATTTGGTCTTTAAAAATTCCTTTAAAAAAAGAGGAAGAAAGAAGGTGGTTCATACTGTACCTAACCATGACTTCTGCTTTGAAAATAAAATATCTTGCCTAAGAAATTATTAATAAAAGAAAAGGTCTTATTAACTTCTGTGTCACGGAAAAATGTTTTCTGAAGCAACATTATGCCATCCTTTTCATGGCTGAAGACACTGCTAAATTGCAAAGCTCTTGCTAGGAAATATAGAGGTGATTACAGTCAAAACAGACAGGGAGCACTCAAAAGCCTTCACAATCAATCAGAAACCAAGATTAAAAGCTTTTTCTTTTTTCTTCCTATGCTACTTCAACCTGCACATTTTTAAAACATGTTTATAATTTTTTAATAAAATGCCTTTTATAAGTTTATAAAACAGGATTAATATTTCAAATTTTGTTCTCCTACTCTATGAAAAGACAAGAAGGTGACAGAATGTTTGAAAGTTTTACATCTATGCTGTTCTTACTTAGGCATTTTTGCTAACAAAGATGAGGTTAAAGAATTGCACCCAGACTTTGAAACGCAAAACAATAGTTCTGTGATGCTGGTGGAACTCAGTTCAGCTCTTCCAGGGCTCACAGTAAATTATCTCCTGCACAAATTAATTAACTCTCATTGTTTTACTTGCCATTCATTCTCCTCTTCTAGACCTTTATACATTCTTTTATGAATCCTGATGTCAAACCACTGAGTCTGAGATATTGAGGGAGATTAAGACATAGGGGAAAAGGGCAAGAGCAGGGTAACAAAAAGACAGCATGAAAATACAGCATGTACTATTCAGGATCTGTGTCACGCAGAGTTTCTCAAGCACTGACTGCTCTATGCCAACCCATGCTTAACTGCTCTAGCCCAGACAGGACATGAAGAAGGTGTTAACTTTACTGGCAGCCAGGTTGGGTGGCTTTTTGTTTGTGTGACATTGTCTTTTAAGAAAAAAGGATGTTCTAGGTAGCAAAAGACATTAGAAAGCTTCTTTCATCAACATAGTTCTCAGCATCAAAGAACCACCAGCATCCCTGTACAGCATGTATGTTCCATGCACAGCATCTTTGTACAATGATGGAGACAAAAAAGCACTGGTGGTCAGCTGTGTGGATTTTAATGCTTACCTTTCAGGATCATTTTTTCAAATCAAACTAATGGGTTTATTATTCTTGCTTCCCCTTGTTTCTTTCAATCAAAACAGAAGTTTTTGCTCAACTAGTAAACACTGAAAAAGTCCAAGAATAATGAGGACAAATATCTGACTCAAACAAAACCAATTCATTCTAAATGTGTTTCCATTCCACCTGCTGATTTCAGTTATGCTGGCTCTACATTGAAGCTCTTTTTTTAAAACAGATTAGCAAAGAACTTTTATACATTGCAACTTCCTCAAGGATCCATTCCTTTATGGTTGTGGTTTTTGTTTGTTTGGGTTTGCAGGTGCTGGTGGCATTTAAGCTTTAAAACTCTCTTTTTGGTGCAACTGTTATTCAAGCATATCGTCTTTTCTGTAATTCAGAAACCAAGTGAGCTTATTGTAAGAAAAGAAAATGCTTATCAAGCTTCCATATTCTCAACCTAAACATATATATATAAAATGTGTGTAAAAATATATATACACACGAAAAAGATGAAATACACACAGCACTCCTGGGGAACCATTCTTCCAACTACTTCAAACTTTATTCAAGTCTTTGATAGTTTTTCCTAAGATGGTCAGTAGAAGAACATAAGCTCGATAAAGAATACTGAAGCCCAGTACAAAGGCAGGCTACTATGTTACCTGAGAAAACTACCTTCAGTAGCTGTATATGCCAGATTCCCTAGGGTGAACTGGAAAATGCAGCTACCACAGCTTCAAACATCTCATATCCATGGGTACACTGTACGGTAACCAGCAAAGACTATCTATGTCTTAGTGTGTATCTGGGAAAGGAACTATGGGCAGCATCAACCTCTAAGGATAAAGCAGTAAGGCTAGAAGCATCCCTTCAACTGATTATTCTAGCAATTCATTTCTCAAATGGCAGAAAATCTCCCATCCTTGATTCACAGATGCTTGAAACACACTACACAATAAAGTTAAATTATTAGACGCAACTTAATAATGTGGTTCTCATTCCCTTGCATTTGTCATTGGATAAGTTTTTCCCAAATCTGGTCCAGTATGATCTCTATCAAAGGAAAATCAGCAGGATTTTTCAAGCCCACTCGAGATTTCAGTGGCAAGAGATTAAAAATCAAAACAAGCCTCAGCACTACCCTTTCTTCTCTCTTTTGAGTTATCATCTGTAATTTCTTCTCACATGAAAAAGTAAGATAAGGTGTTAGAGACTGTGTGGAAAAAACCTCCTGATGGAGAAGACCAATGAACTGGCATAGCTGATAAGACCACATATAGTTAGATTTTACCTTTCTGACTAATCGAAGTGCTTGTGTTCTTTCTACTTCATTACTCTGCTGTATGTCAATGCACCTAAAATAGGTTAAAAAACACATTTTGTTCAAACAACATTAACTTTTATCTTAACTGTTAAAATCTCACATTAGTATTTATTCAGTTGAATAAAGAGAAGGAAAATAGTATTATGACTGATTGTTTAAAAATTCTGCCTTTCAGCAAGAGAATACTCATTATGAATGGTCAATTAGCTTCAATTTCTATTTTTTTCAGTTGTCTTCATTATAATTAAATCACTAGAATGTTCTCAAATATACAATGTCAAAGCATAACAGCTTCAACAAA
>KZ506087.1:331817-342515 GCA_002844005.1 Limosa lapponica baueri | reverse complement strand
TTTTTTTTTTTCCTTTTTCTTTTTCTAGGGTTGTCATGCACAGTAATCAGTTACTCCAAGGCCAAAAATCTTTTGAATCTTTCTGGAGATTAACTGGCCTGTGTAAAAGTCATAACTACAGGACCCTAATTCCAGGTGATATCTAGACAAAGCAGAAAGGCTGCAGTAGTATCTGATATGATCACACACTATATGATCCGGTAACTAATTTCAGCACCAAGTAGGGAATTGCTTCAGGAAGATCATCTTTGTTCTAGTATCAAATATGATTCTTCTCATAGAAAGAGTGCCACTAATTGCCTTTATTTACTTAAGCCAAGCTAAAAGCAAGTAAGCAACATATTTTCAACAATGTGAGGTTAACAAAAAAAAATCTTCCTCTAAAAAAAGCTGTACTAGTGGAGAGATTTATTTCCAAAGTCATGCAAGAAAAGCAGACACGTAACTCTTCAATTGTGATGAACAGATAATAGGTATTCTTTAGATCATGAATCATGCTTTGCTTCTAGTTTTGCAGCTTTGCAGAGACGGAAATCTGAGGGATGAGCATGTAAGACTCAGCTCTACTTGGTGGTATTTTTCCTATCTGTACTTTTACCTTACAGTTTACAATTGTTTCGGATATTCCAGTTTAAGACACTTCAGCAGACTTTTCTTTTAGGGCAAAGGTTATCCATTACTCATGCAAATGGTGCTGTTGCTATCCATGATATTTCTTATTAGGACAGCCAAATACTGAATCTATATATCTAGACCAAAACAATCTTTAGACAAATAGTTTCTCAAAAGCAGTCAAAGCTTTGAAAGCTTGTTTTACAACTCACAAGAGGAGATTATTCTTAATTTGTAGACAGAAGTAAATCGAAGAATTCGCAACAGTGAAACCACTATAAAGGAGAACACTACCATGAGATTCAACATCCAAAAGCAAATGGCAGCAAAAGGGACTTGTCACTATCTTCAAAGAGCGAGAATGCAATGAGAATATATAGCTAACCAGATAGATACAGACCTAAAATAAAGGCCATAAAAATCCATAAAGGTCCAGTGAAAGCAATGACATATAGAAGTATACAAGGCTCAACAAAAATCTATTAGGAACAAAAACTAAACAAGAAAACCTTACCAGTCAATGACCAAACTGCAAAAACCTGAGAGAAACCTGACCTTGCAAGGACAATGAAGACACACTAGAGCAGGCAGAAAAAAAATACACAGGAAAACCTATATGCATGTGTCTGTATGTGTCCATGTGTTCTGACTTCTCAGCTGTACCACAAGGAGAAAACTTCAAAAGTTAAATGGGACCCACTGGATAACCCAAAAGGAAAAGTAGAAGGAATGAAGCAAATAAGACACCGACAGAGGTATGACAGAAACAATCATTTTCTTCATACTAAGTCATTGCTTTAGAGATCTGCATGAAGATTCCCATCTCAAAGCCTTTTTTTTTTTTTTAATACAAAATATGAGTTAGACTAAGATGTGAAAATGGAGTTAGACTAAGATGTGAAAATGATGGAAGAACTGGAGGAAATCTACCTGTAAGTATTGTCAGTGGCCCACCATGCTTCAGATCTGTGTTTGGAAACAACATTAACGCAAACTATCTGCATATATGCTACCACTGTATTGTAAATGGTAGTGGCCAAGGTGGAGGAAAGGTGATAAACAGGTCTATACAAGAAGGATGCCAAAGGCCATCCAGAGGACTGTTCATGATTTTAAAATAAAATCACCTTAAAATAAAACTCGTTAGCCATGTGAACCAACCAGCAGAAGCTACGCAAACTATATTCTTATCTTTTGAAAGACATAAAAGGAGTTATTACAATAGTGTATAAAAAGGCCTAAGGTGTTGCTGAAGGTTGTATAAAGGAATGTAAAAATATTACTGAGTGAAGTAACTCAGAGTAATAAATCTATAATACAGAGTTTCACAAATCAAAATCTGTAAAGATTAATTCAAAGAGCAGAGCTGAACGAAGGATCTTTATCCTGACAATTTTTTGTCCTGATTTTTATTCAGGTTCACAATCTCCTTTTGCAGGCAGTATTTAGTATACAGTTCTTGGTTTGGAGGAAGTGGGGTGGGGGCAGAAATACAGAGGGCCACGTAGTATATATTACTAAGAATAGGACAGGGTTATGAGAAACTTCAAGGGAACTTAAAAAATTATCTGCATACACAGTTCGCAACATGAAGAAATTCAAGACTGTTGTGGTTTTTAACTGTGTTATAAACCCACACGACATGATTCTAAAATAGCTGTCAGATCAAGAAAATTATTTTGATATGCACATTCTGCATGCATCTGTGGGTCAAAGTGCCAAAAAGGCACCATGATTGTGTAAGAGAAAAAGTAAGCGCAATACTACTTGCCCCAGTATTTCAAGTGTCACTGCAGAAATCAAAGTAACTTCCTAAGACAGCATTAAGTCTCATAAACTTTAATACTGAAAAAAAAAGTCTGGAAGAACTAACAAAGGACAGAATAAGAAAGGATTTTCACTACCTATTACAGGATCATTCTCGCACTTTTTTCTAACGCATCTCATCCAAACACGACAGAAAGATAACCATGGTTTTGACAGATTCTCTTTTGATCAAATTAGGTAATTGTGAATATTCGGAATTTTGCTTTTATGGCCAAGGCCTCTCAGCACATTACTAAGACATCTCAGCTGTTTCCAAGGCCCCCCAACACTCCATTTTGTTCATGGCTCAAGGCTTCCTCTCAACTGTCAATGGTATGGTGCTCTGGGAACCAGGAAGACCCATCTACACTAGGAATGACAACAAAATGTGTCATTATTATTTCCATATGCTGGAAGGAAGAAACTATGACCAGGCACCTCAACTAACAAAATTCTAAAAAGAGTGTGAGTTCTAAAAACCTGATCTCTAACTTCAGAATAACTGCAGTTATTGCAGACTGCAACTGCCTTTGGTTTGGGTAAACATTCTATCAAGGTTACTGACCCCAAAACCTAAAACTTTATAGGAAACCTGCAATTATTCCTGAAATCATTGATTCCCTTATAGTTTAATGCTTTAGGTTAGCCATTCATACTCACAAATGCAGAAAACTTCCAAAGTATTTCTTGCATCCAAATAACTTTTCGTGTTTTCAAAGAAAAAAAAGTTTGTTCTGTAAAATAAAAAGGTTTCCCTATGGAAACCTAAGGTAATGTTGGGAACATCAGCAGAGCGAGTTACAGAAGTTGCATGATGTTTCCAAAGCAATACATGTAATTAGTCTACCTGAAGGTCATTTCCAAAACTGATAATGAGGTCAGTATTTGCAAGTTACTCAGAATGACTGTATGCTGTATAGCAAAATAATCTGCAAACAGAGTACTACTGCAGAATGGCTGTAACTCTGTAGAGCAAAATTTTAAAATTTGCCTGGAAGGTCTGTATTTCATGAAAACAATCCTATAAATATTTCTGAAGAACCACCAACCAGCACAATTATGGTTGTTAAAATATAAGTATTTGAGTGGTATCCTTGAATTTGAAAATTATCATTATAGCAGAATAACCTACAAATATGCATAAAAAAAATTGTTTCTCATGTACATACACGAACCATTGAACTGACCAAAATAACACTACTAACCAAGATAATTTTCCTGCTATACATCTCTTTAGTTTTTGAGAAGTATTTTTGGCATTTTTCTAAGTAGTGGGCTATTTTTCTTCATGTGTCTGCTGAGAACAACATTTTTATCTCTTCCTTATCAATACCCATAATTGTGTTTGGATTAGCAGATCTTTCTGCAAACTTCTTCCTATAAAAACAAACACTAGTATTTGCATAACCTTTTAAGACTTTTATTTAAAAATATTTGGTTAAGAACAATTTTGAAGTTATACTCTTAAGTGACATTCAGTCCCATCATAAAAGCACTATAATAGATCACATAAATAAAATCAGAAGATGATAATCCATTAAAGCTTACAGCAAAATATGCATTCACAAAAATATACTATTTTTTTTTTAACTTTTTAGTTCTAGTAAGGAAAATCAGTTCTGTTTAAGAAAACAACTTATAATATTTTCAAAAGAAATTACACAAGTTTTCCCAACATTTTACTAGCTTTTCTACAATTGTTTTCCTAAGTTAGATAACTAAATTGAAAGAACACAAAATCATACTAAATACTAGATCTTAGTTGTTTCTGCCGCCAATGCTGAGCCTCAGATTTACCAATGTCTATGTAAAAACACAGAAGTTCTGGAAATAAGCACGTAGTTACTCTAGGCTGTCAGAAATGGCAACAAAATATAGGAAAATTCCACTTGAAAGTACATACACAGGGTATTTTAGCACCAGGGAAAGCAATGCTACAAAGACATATATATACACCAAATAAACATAAAATGTTTATCTTTAAATCCTGATTCTACACCAAGAGTATGCTCTAAATTCTAGAGCTGTGCATTTTTACTAAAAGTGCTTTCTGCAAGTATTGAGATATTTAGAGGTATTTTTACATCTATGAGGAATATAAGAAAGAAATTCACACTTTTAACTTGGACATTTTTTCCCCTCTTTGCCCAAAAGCAAGTAAGTTCTCTGATTTTACTCACTGAATTATTTATAAGATACATCTTTGCACTATGAAATTTCAAACACATTAGAAATACAAAACACTATTAAAGTTTATTTAATTGCACCTAGAATAATTAAAGTACTCTAATACTGCTCTAGTGCATCTTACTACTTACCATATTATGATGCTGTCATATGTAAAACCTAGCTTTTCTTCAGCATGGCCAGTATTACAAAGAAGCTGAAAATAAAAGAAAAGAGCTATTATTTATAATTCTTTTAAAATGACTAAGTAAAACTGTATATTTATGGCCATGCTTTCAAAGAAACCTGAGGAATTTCATTCATGGCAAGGGGACACGTATGAACTTCAGACTTCCCTGAGAATTTCTGCTGTCAGTATTCTGTTCCTATATACACCAGACACACACAAATCTGTGGCCTCTTATACTAGAGAAAAGCTTGCACAATTGTGTAAATTGCCTGTTCAAGTCCAGACAGCTCTTCCTGCTGCCTTTAAGCTCTTTTCAGAAGCGTCACTAGCTGGGCAATTGGTAACCTGAGCAGAGATGACAAAGACTGAAGTCAAAGCACACCACATTCAAAAAGAGGGCTCCATTGAGAGTTCTGAAGCAAAGACTGACACTGAGGGTCCACTGTCATGTTTTGCCACAGCAGAACAGGTGTAGGAAAAAAATCCCAGAAGGTGTTGTCATGCTAAGTGTCCCATAACTGACATTCAGCCTGGCCTGCCATCAACTCTACAGAACTTGTATCTCAGTGCACATCAGTGCACAGGTTGAATTTATGCACATAAAAAGACACCTATAAACTGCCACAAACCCTGAACTTTTCAACCATATCTATCCATTTTGAACACAAGACTGAAGATTCACAAGTGCAGTTTTTATGTCCAAAGTCTGGTGGGTGCTAAATGTTTTAGCTTCTTAAGGAAAGGAAAACAGTCTCTTCTGTAAAAAGAGTGGATGCTGCTCCCCTTTGCAAGAGCTGCAAACAAATTCCTAGTAATCTCATTTAACTATCCCTAGCTAAAATGCTAAAATACTTCACTATCACAACCAAATCCCAAAGCACTTTTCCAAGCACTTCCAAAAACTCAAGTGACTAATACTGATTGCAATAGCTTTGCACTTTGTCCTCTCTTTTTGAAACAGGCATGTGGTCAGTTCTGAGCCAGCGCAGTGTTAACAGTTTCTCCTCAGTGAGGAACTCAAGAAGTGTTCATGCCAACTAGTGAATACCTCTGCTCTGAAAGTATTAAAATGTATCAAACCCTGGGACACATTCTTTATATGTATTTACTGCTAATAATAAGATATTAATAATAAACAAACAGTTAAATTTAGGCTACTGTTAAGTTGGAATAGTTAACACGTTCCATGCTCCCATTTTACTGTTCACCTCCACCTGAAAAAACAGCATATTGCACAGAAATTCTGCTTTTAAGTAAACCCATTTTATTAGCGTGATGGTTTAAATTCAAACAATGCTTGAGTTTATGCTCAACGAGTACAAATTCTTCCAAGGATCATGTTACATTTTAAGAAATTATTTTGTATGTTGTGAGAAAAATACATAGTGATAATGCTGAAATCCAAGAGTCTAAATCTCAAACTGTTAATGAGACAGAGTATTAAACTGGCCTGGATCAGCTCCATATTTGGGCTCAAATAATCCAAGTTAATTGAAATCTTTTGGTTATACCCTCTATTAAGAAAAATGCAAAATCCAAAGACGATTATAAAACATAAGGAAAATTATTACATAACCTCTTTTCCCCACCTTTCAGATTTAAGTTATAATAAAACTAGACAACTGGTGCATTAACTGGTTATGACAGTATGTCACTTCCTAGCATCAATCTATTTTTATGCCATGTTGTTCAACTGCCTAAGGCCACTACTGCTGTTTTAGCATTTCTATTGACACCTTATGAACTGTAAAAATTGGCTGGCAGAGTGTAAGCAAAACAGTGTGAGAAGATAGTGAGTAAAATCAGTTCATTGTTCAGTTTCAGACAAGTACATCAATAGTTATTTAAGTTAATCATTTATACACCTAAACCTCTTCCCATTATTCCACCCCAGACACAAGTAAGAAATTCTAATCTAACATACCAGATTATCCTCAACAGTCTTTTTTCCCCACTTAAAAAAAAAAAAAAAACTAACAAACCAAAACCATCAGAATTGTAATTCTGATGTAGGAAAAACCAATATTGGTGCACCAGTGCACTTCTGAAGCAAGCCTCCTATCATCACACTTACCATTGCCTTGTACCTTGAGTAGTCCCAAAATGAAACTGAAGCAGATGAGGTGTTCCAGGAACGCACCTAACTGGCTGCAATTGCTAAAGAGCATTCAGTTCACTGGACCAGCTCTAGTCTTGTTGTCAGTAACCACTCCTACCAAATACCTTCAATGTGGTTATTCACTCCTCAATACCAGTTGTATCTATGTGGTCCCTCTGCACACACCCTCACTCATGTAGAAAGAAATTTGATCTTACCTTGAAACTCAAACATAGTCATGTAATCTGACAATAGATACAACTTTCATCAAGTTTAACAGCTGTGCGGATACCAATTTCTGAACGTGATGATAATCATTACCAAAGTGTTGGATGGTGTCTGTGCATACACGTGAAATAGTTCTCACAGAGAACGAACAGATAAAATTGGCTAAAAAAAAGTAAGTGCAAGATTAGCTACTTTAGCTATTAGTTTACTCTCATTCCAATGGGCCACCACTACTTACGTATTTGCTTTCTTTGCAATCTGCACACAGTAGTGTGCTTACAGGACTTCCAGCTAGAAAAGAATTTAAAAGATGGACAGCAAGGTCAGAATTCAAAATGTTTCGGTGATTTGAAAGGAGTGCCCAAACTTAATAAGAAAATTCAATTAAATAAAAGGAACAGCTTATCATATCTTTCAGGGTACCACATGTTAACAGACACGTAAAAACTAAAAGGAGCCCAGCAGAGAAGTACAGATACCCAGAAAACATTCAGGATGCTAAATACAAAAATAAATTTCAAAAGGAAAGCAAAATCTGTAAGTTACAGCAAACTATAAACTGAATGAGTTAATGTGATGTCATTTCAGGAAAAAAAAAAAAAAGGAAATTTTACCTTTGGAAAAACTAATAGTACTGCATTGTGTTTGACATTGAGATCTTTTTTTTCTTTCACTTCACAGGCTGAAAAAAGGCTCAAAACTGCATGAAGAATAAAATTATGAGTTAATGTGATGTCATTTTAGGGAAAAAAAAAAAAAAGGAAATTTTACCTTTGGAAAAACTAATAGTACTGCATTGTGTTTGACATTGAGATCTTTTTTTCTTTCACTTCACAGGCTGAAAAAAGGCTCAAAACTGCATGAAGAATAAAATTCTGGGCGCCACATTTTAAGAGCAGACAAACTGGAAGAAGTGTCACAGAAAAATGTACAAGGCAGCTAGAAAATACACCCATGAAGGCTGGGCCATTGAGTTTATTTAGTCTAGGAAAAAAAACAACTATCTGGTGAAAGTAAGGTTGGATTGATATACGTTTAAAAGGGGAAAAAAAGTCATGTAGGCTGCTATAAAGAGGATACTATTCAGCTGGTCTCAATGCTTTGCGTATTTACTCAGTTATAAATGCCTGTTCTTAAATATATTAAAGGGAAAACTTTGCCACTTTCTTCTCATTTCACCTTCAACCAACATTTAACAGATCAATGATTCTGGCCCAAATGCAGTGATTTTTGTCATGGCTGAATTCCTGACAAAGCCAACTAACTGTCATGTCTCTGATTGTTAACATTTATCAATTAATATGCATATCATTGTAGAATAAGTTTGTAGGCAAGCAGTACCAGAACACTAAAATCTAGTTTTGGCTATACATTGCTATATTTCACTAAAATAGCAATAGATTATCATAACATGTAAATCCCTGGAATTGTGCAAATACATTTCATATTTTTTTCATATATATCTCTCATATATAAAATGCATTTTTTTATATACACAATCAATTTTATATATATATATAGACACACACAAACACAAAGCATACTTTCTTGCAAAAACTGCCATTAAGCCAACTCTAAAATTCAAAATTTTTGATATAATAGTCAGTGAATGGGAATAGCACAACCTTTTTGAGGGTATGATTTAATACTAGGACAAAATGGTACTTACACTAGGCAAGACAGTGACTAACTTACAGTGAAGGTTTTTTTCATGTTTACTGTCAGCTATGAGTTTTTCATGCTACTTGGATGAGTCATAGCAATATGAGTAACACATCAACATGTCTTGGAAACAGTAGCTCAAAACAACAAAACCACAGGAGGTCAACAGCATACACAAATTGAGTGCACACCAAGACCATTCACATGCATATTTAATAGAATAGTCACAGCAATTAATAGGTAAAAGTATATTATTCCATGTGTCCAAAAAGTAATTATTATACTGTAATTTTGGAAATACAGTTTGAACAATCACTGGTAATATTTATGAACAGACTACTTAGTAGATCCTAGTCTTAAAAGAAGCCCTTACTGAAACTGTGTCCTCTGGATTTAGACCCATCAGCTCTCCATGGTTGTTCCACAGCTGAATGCCCCTAAGCAGATATTCTGTTCCTATCTGCTACATATTTCATCATGAGATATCAAGTTTTGCCCATAGTGATGTATAGCTATTTGGATGAACGTTATAGTCAGTCGGTACTATATTCCAATTCTAGGATACTTGAGCTTTGCAAATGGCCAGCCAAGACCCTAAAATGACAACAGAAGCAGAGCAAGAAACAATGCAAGGGACTATGAATCAGATAGAGACTGAATCCATGGGAGTCTCTGTAGCCCCAAAATCAATCCATATCCTAGTGAAATTTAGCAGCATGGTCAAAAGCTAACTGATATATAAAGCAAAGTAGTAGAATCTCATTAAATAATGATGGAATTAGTTTTGAGCAGATTGAAAATATCATTTTCCATATCACTGACACTATTCAATTGCTAGGGTTAACCTAAAATTAATTTTCATCTTGTCCTTAAGGAAGCACCTTGCTTTTTTGAATGAAAAATAGAAATCCCTATAACAATACCTGTGGATTTTTTTTCTGTTCATTATTTAAATATGCTTTTAGGTTTAAAAAGGTATAAAGGATCTTTCAGAAGTTAACAGTGGGATAAACCTTCTGTAATAAAGGATTCTAATAAATTCTAATAAATAAATACTTCGAATCCAAAAGATATTTTCCACTAGGCAAATGCAATTTTACAGTTCCTTCTGGTTTTCAGTAATTTATCACTTACTACTTCTCATGGGGGTGGGGAAAACCCCAAAGAAGTAACCATGATGTTTTGGTATTAATCAGCAGAAGCTGGGAAACTTCAAGGTGCTTGCCTTATGTAGCTGGCCTTATAAATCAAAGATGGGTAATCCTACTCGTTTTTCTGGGGCCAAAGGTACATACTGAGCTTGTGAACTGCTGTGACAACTGAAAGTGTCACTGACCATTTACTAGAGGTCAAACCCTCTAACAGTTTTTAGGTAAAAATTCAGGTTAGCTTAAATAGTGATACAGGTGGTTTGAAAGGAACAAAATTACCTTTGTCTAACACAGATTAAGCAGTACTTCATAAATGTTTTCAGCCACAATACTGCATCTTCACTTACTAGGTCACAAGTAGCAGATGAGGAGAAAAATTTCAAAGTCTGCCACTGCTGCAATTCAGAACTAAACATACCTTTCCGTAGTCTGGGTATCACCAGACTGGGAATGCCAAGGTCTTGGAGCAAAACAACTTAAAGCACCGGTTGGGCAAGTACAACATATGTTCTGCAGCCAAAGATCCAAGAATACAAACATTAAGGGCTTTACTAAGAAGAAGCACTAGTTTAAACTTGGTGAATGAAATGCAACTTTTTGTATAATACAATGTATACAGCATACTTTGTACAGTAAGTGTGGGTGTTGTGGGGACTTGAATGTTACTAGTGAACACCGCTCTGGAAGGGAAAGACAAATGGAAAGGGAGTTACATCTCTTAGGTATACAAGCTTCATACAAAGTAGCTGCCTTACAATATCATTCTTGCAGATAAAGTAACAAAT
>KZ506087.1:310581-330861 GCA_002844005.1 Limosa lapponica baueri | reverse complement strand
ATTAAATAGAGTAGGATGATTCCCTTATACAGGGTCAGTCTGTTTCAGGATCAAAACCAGGTTAAGAATGACAGGCTGTCTTCAAAAGTCATATTTAATTTTAGCAAGTTGCTTTTCACAAATTCATAATTTCTTGCCAGTCTTTAGGCCAATTTATGAAAACCTTCCTTGTATTTTTTAAGTATTTTCCATTTTTAACACCAGGTTAAGTATAAAGAACACATTCCTCAAATATTCAATTATGGAATTATTCAATTTTTCAAAGCTATCTTTTAAAAAAGAATTTTTGTTTCATCCTTCAATTATAGTGTGCATATTTACTAATTTACCACATTTGGAGGTGCTTAACATCTGATTTTCAGTAGCAAAATCAACACTGTTTTAAGATCCATACTTTCAAATATTGGCTCTTCACTAGGATCATGCATCTGCAAACCTAATCCAGCTCGTTAATTTTAAGGCAACTAGAGAATTTGGAAGCACGTACATTTATATGTTTCCAGGTCAGCACAAAAAGGAAATACAGCTACGCATCAGCCTTTTCTAGCAGAGAAATGGGCTTTCTTGAAATAGTTTGCAATCTCAGTAATAACAGCTGCATTTTGTCAATGGTGGATGTCTGACAGACACAATAGGCAATTTCAGTGTTAAGCTCAGTTCGTCAGTGAATGCTATGCACCTACATGTGCTCTGAACCAGCTCAAAAAAATGAGGATTTACAGACTTATTATTAATGCACTAGAAGATAAATTTGTTTGCTGTTGTGATTTTGTTCTCAGTAGTCACCTTCCTGCTAACTGAATCCCATACAGTACTACTGAAGTGCTGTTCAATCTTGCAAGGAGTAGTTTTAACAGTGAAAAAGCATGATTATCATGCACGTCTGTCCTTCCCCAAACCTGCCCTTGAGCATTCGTTCTTTCACTTGAGATTGTCTCAAAACCGTCAAGTAGCCTTCCTGGTTATCTTACTTAAAGATTTGTTACCAGCTCATGTACAACAACAATAATCTAAACCTTACTTTACTTACAACATTCTCCACTACTGCCTTGTTTCTTGGCTACTGCTGATTGCAGGATCCATCCTCTGTCACAGAAACTTGGGTTTCATCTTCAGGCATGTTGCCTTATCTGTGGCACTCTATCAGGAAGGTGTACAGCTTACCAGCTCCTTCTGAGTGTCAGTCCATCCATCCAGGTAACACTCACACTGAAGCTCCAACCTCTCCTAGCTCACTGACTGCAATGCACTTTTCCCTTTCCTTGACAAAGGGAATGCTGGTCCAATCACAGCCATTCACTATGCTACGAACACATACCCATTTCCTAACTCCCTGTTCACCTCTCATCAGTCCTCTCTGACCCTCTCCACAGGTTCCTTAGCTACCCCAAAAACGGTACTTCCTCTCCTTCTGAAGGCCTTTCATGGCATCTTTCTTCAGCCTACACTCTCATCCTGCAGTAAGTTTTTAATTCTTGCTTTCTGTCAGCTCACAATGACAGCTTCCAACACATCCATGAGACTTTCAGGGGAAGCATCTGTAACATTCTCATGATTTAGAAGCATGTACTTGGAAAAAGCACTGCAAAAATCAGCAATACAGATCACTTCTAGAAATTGCCCCTTTAAATCTTTTTCACTATGAAAGCTGCAGTGAAAGTTGATGGTTGCTATTCTATTAGTGTCCAAACCACTGTGTATCATGCTCATTGATAGAGTGTTCCCCCTCATCATACTTAGAAAGTTTACATCCAGAGAGCCTGGCATTTCACATTTTTGATTCAATTCTGTGGAGCAAGAACCAATCTTCAGCTCTACCTGTGCAACTTAACCCATTAACTGGGAGATATTTCAAGCTTCTAAGCACTAAAATACTACAAAAAATTCGGCCAGTAAGACATGTAGACAAACTTCAGCATAACCCTACATTTACGTATTTGGTTGTCCTTAATTGGTCCTTTCCTCTTCCACAGTATTTAAAGTACTGTTCCACGATATTAAGATGTTTCATGAATCTCCCTGCCTATGTGTGATAGACTAGATATAAATATTTTGCCTATACGATCACTTGTTCTATGACACCATTTGAGCTCTTACCTTAGTAAAATTATTCAAGTGACCTAATTTTCTCATATTTGAAACGCCTTGTAATTTGGCCACATTTTGGAGTATCTCTCTCATATTATCACAGGGTTCTGCAAAAGAAAACAGGTTATTAGCAGATACAGTTGAAAAAAATAATCAAAAATCTAAACATGCATTCAACATGCAGTTTCCTAAATATAACAGGTACTGTCCTAGTCTTAATTAAGGGTGTAGATCATTTTCATCTCAAGAAGCATCAATTTGATTTATGCTTAGAACCACAACAAGGCATACCCAAATTCTCTAGAATAAATGCGAAAGCCCATGGAGGAGAGAGACTCCTATTTTAAAGCAGATTTTAATCAGTATCTTGGATTTACAACTGACAAAGAAATCCATTTAATGTATGAAACTCCAGTCCTAACATCACGTAATTGAACAGCTTTATCCTTAATCCCCTTATAATTTAAAGACAAGAAGTAAACTTAAAGACAGAATAAAAAAGCTAGCATATTACTGCCATGACATACCACTTCTTTTTTCCCTCCAGACAAAGGGCTGGTGGGATTTTGGGAAGATGGGACTCTTTCTTGCTCTCCATATTACCCTCCACCTACAATCATCCAAAACTTTAGAGGGCTAGGACTTTCCAGTGACACAAGAAGTACAAGGTAAACAGGGGGACTCGGAACATCTTCTCTTTCCCTCCTAAGGGTCCACCATCCCAACAAAAAAAAAAAACAACCCAAACCGTAAAGCCCACAAACCAGGATTCAGACACCACTTGATGACCCAGCATTCTCCTGGGAAATGGAAAAGGACTGCCAAACGTGGTTGAGAACAGACAACATTGCCCCACCTTTGGGAATGAGTTTGGGAGTTGAGGCAGAGTGGGACAAACAGCACCGGGTTGGGCTTGGCACACAGAGCTACACAGTTCCTGTAACAGAAACTGCAGTAAGCTCTGTACATGGTGGTGGTGTTCTGGCAGGACAGTTTTCAAAGGGAGATGCTGGACTGCTGGACTGTGGGATTCTCATGCTGTCTTGGATTAGACACTGTGTGGTAGGAACTATAACAATACTATTAACAGCATTGTAGTTTGAAATAAATGAAATACTAACACTGTGCTAGAGATGTGAACAGTTAAAAAGTATTACATTACCAAAAAAGAAAAAACTGCATGCCATAAAACAAAGTCTTTAGGAAAAGCCTTAAGAGTCCAAACACCAGATATCTAGAAAGCAGCAAAGAGCAGGTTTTTGTGTGGGGTGCCCCATACTAACTTCAGTAAAAGCAACTTAGCTGTTCATACTGTGGTATGAACAGCTACTGCTGAATTTGTGGTGTACACTGAGTATTTTACTTCCCTGTTCATCCTGAAAAGGTATTTGTACATTTTTTGTTATACAAAGGAAAATCAGAAGTGCCAGAGATGTAAAGAAAGCACCTTCTTCACCACCTCTCTACAAACCAAGCTGAGTTTTTTTTATCACCTTCTGTAGTTTAAAAACTTAAAAAAGCAACAAGTTCTTAGAAGCAAACATAACCAGCAATCTCACCAGGATAGATGCAGAATGTATTCAGAAAGACAAGACCCTGTACTTGCACTACCATCAGGAATACAAGACAGTATTTAACGATTAAGACACCTACAGGTAGGTACCTGAATTAAGGTGTGTAAACCTGTAAGCCCACTGTAGTCAATGGAGATCTCATCTATCAGCCAATAAAGTTGAAAACAATTAACCTGACTAGCTGCAAGGTGCCTACTCAAGAATAAGGTGAATCAATTGTATTGATTAGACTGCTTATAATGAAACTTTAGCACATGTACAGACATGTTACTGCCATGCCATATAATTGTCATTTTTTTCAGACAAAGGATCAGTGAAATTTCGGGAAGACACGACAGGCTCCTAAATGAGGGTGTTGATCTCAATCATGACCAGCTTCCTTTTCCACAAACCTAAATCACAGCCGTAAGTAAAGTGAACTGATACACAGTTGCAAGTACAGACAGAACTACCTTGCACTGCAGAACAACATGCATAGTGAAACCAAACATCCAATAACTTTTAAATTTAAACTGGAACATATGCATGTGTCTCTTTGAACCCCCCTCAACCCAGCCAAAGAAAAAAAATACCTTGGATATGATCACAGAAATTAGAGACAGTGAAATTCTTACTGATCCACCCCAAGTTTACGATTCCTCTGCATAGTTTACTTCTCCAGGGCTTTAACTCAGTTTGAGAGGTTTGCAATAGAATCCATAGAAACAAGAGAAACACAGAAGACAAACAGGTTGAGATAGTTATGGCATTACAAATAGTTTACATCATAGCCCCTCATTTCAAGCGAAACAGCACAAGAAATTCCTCATAATTTGGTTTCTCTGAATATACAGTTTGGCTGATTTGTATTCTTTGGCCTGCCCTGGATAACGGGTAGGCATTTCCCTGGCTCACCCAACTTTTGGATCTATAAGATACCTCGTTATGCCACAAGAAAGATCCCAGGTGAGCAGCTTTATACCTCTCCAGAATGTTCCACTTCCAATTCCCTGAAGAACAAGCAGCAACAGTAACTTTCCAAAATGACTGGAAATATCCTTGTAAGTTTTCATTTCGAAAGTGCAGATGGCTACATCCTCAAGGTAAATGTCTACTGAAACTGAGATCACTACATGGACAGGAAAGATGATGACACTAGCCCAGAAAATCTCTTGCACATCACTGGCAATGCCCACTTCTATGCAGCTACCTGATAAAGTCTGCACTAACTCAGATGCGAGCAAGGTGTGGTGTATAGAAAGGCAGTCAATTTGGATGTAAAGAAACCAGGACATGATGGTTCCCATGTCAACAATTCTGTAGCAATGGTAGACCTTTATAATGAGGCTGCCGAATTAAGACGTACACTAAATGCATTTTACTCTGTGTTTGAAAAACTGCAGCTATAGCAACTTTTCCTCACGTTGTCTTCTTTCTGATGAGAAAACCTTTCATTTCTAGAGAGAGGAAAACCATCTTTGCAGTGCTTAGCAGAGCACCCAGGTATTTCCCAGAAGCTTTACTAGCAGATAACTAATTTGAAGCAAAGTGGGGACTCCAGTACAAGATCTACAATGCTGTGAGAAAAGTGAGAACATGGCAGACATTTCCACTATTGAATTCATAATATGAATACAGCACATCAGCTGGCTCACACTTTGATTACATCAACAGCTGTAGAAAAACCAAGACTAAGTAAAGAAATAAACACCCTCTAATCGCATACTAGCTTAGAAAGAACTAAGATTACAGAAGCCTTTTCGGTGAAGCTTTGTCAGTTCAAGTCTTGTTTTAAACTTAAGAAGAACCTTGTTGCAAAAAATATCTTCCAGCAAAGTTCACAAAACAATTGTAACATATTAACTTCAAGTAAAGACTGGCTATCCTGGTTTTTTTTCTCTTCTGGAAATGCATGGTATATTAGAAAGAAGTAGAAAATTTACTTAGTTACTCAAGTGTAACTCGTACATTCTAGTTTCTACCAACTAAGCCATGTGGCTTTCCTGTAATCAAAGATCGGATCCAGCACTGTGTATCCTCCTGTATCAAAATCTCATGCAACAGCATTGAAGAACCTGGTCTATTGCAGAAGTTGAAAAAACATGGCAGAAAATCAGCGAGTCATCTCCCAAAAGAAATATCATGGCCTTAACATTTCATTTTCAAGCTTAACAGCTCATGTTGGTGCTTTTTTTTTCTTTTAAAAAATGGTTCAGACCACTCCTGCAGATATTTCTTATCCAACTAACTCTTACTATTTAGCTTTTCAGAAGTTCTTGCTTTTCTATCTTAAAAAAAAAAAAAAAAAAAAAAAACAAAGAAGAGAATCTACTTGTTTTAATTCTAAGACCCTCAAGAGTCTTTCTGTCCTGACTTACCTCATTTACTACTGAGATGCTGAGTCATCTCGAGCTGGCCCATAACGACAACCAAATATCTTCACATTCTTTCCCATGGAGCTTCTGAGGGTGGAGTTGTGCAAAATGACTGAGCTGATCTTACAGCTTTCTTCTGCCAAAAGATGCACAACCCCTTCCCTTATTTTTCTTCCCTCTACCCTGTCCCACTATATGACACACCCTATCCTTTACACTACTCAAGCACCCATTGACTTCACATTAAAGAAATTCTGCTAACTGAGCAGAATACTTCCCATTCTTTTGGCTATGTCAGTTTTCTGCTGAGTTACCAAGTCAAACTAATCCTAAATTGCTACAAAAATCCATGCAGAAGTGACTGTGCCATTGATCCATTCTCAGGTAGAGTGGTGGAAGCAGCACGTACCCTTCCCGGAAGAGACTCATTAGAAAAAAGTCAAACTACCTTTTTTTTTTTTTTTTTTACCTGCACTTTTACACTTGGCAAATTGTCCCAATGAATATACACAAAGCCGCTTTGCCTCACATCTCATCTAAAAATTTGTTGATATATAGAAAAATTTCAAGCCAGCATACCTATGTTCTGCAACAACAGTTTAGCTTGCTAAACTACTGACTCATTTTCTGTTTATCTGTCTTCTTTTTCTGGGCAGCAAGAACTTTGAAGTAGCAGATTATCTTTGTTCTGAGTACTTCTGTTACACTAAACACAGTTTCTCATCCACAACTGTTACACTGAATAATACCCAGTAAATATAATAATAATCTTTAGCACAGAGTGAAATTCGTATGTTTAAACCCCTAGCTTCAAGAACTCTGTGATTCTCTATGTTATGTAATTCATAGATGCATGTGTATTAAAAATCTTCAAAGTTGTGTTGTCGTTTGTTTTCAAACTCTGATGACCTTTTAGGGTTTGACTCATTTTTTCACCCTTTCAGGACTGTGACATTGTTTTTCACCAGTGAGAATCATGATGCATTCTGACAGATCCCATTCTCCAGAGACAAAGAACACCACAGAGCTCCAGCTACACAAAACAGCTAGCACTCCGTCTAATGCAGGGATGAAACAGGAGCAGCAATTGCTGTATTAGCACAAGTGACAACTCGGTTCCCCTGGCAGATATGGCAGTATTGTTTGGCTACATTCAGTACACTAGCAGCATGACAGTTTGGTAGTCTGTTATATACATGTGAACAACAAGCAAACAAAAAGAATAGTAGGCTTCAGCACACAAATAATTCAGTAACTCTGAAGTCAGGCATAGTGAGTTAAACTGAGGAGTGTATATTTTATATGCATCACTTGGTAGATGCCAGGACAGCAGCTGTACACAGTAGCCAATGTAGGTACAGTAAGTAAAGTCTCAAGTGAGAGACTGCACTAGCAGCTGCTATCGCACCTACTAGCATCAGAGTGCCAAAAAGTCAAATACAAGTCTAAATATGCGCAAGGGCTTCTCTTGAAGAAGGAAGCTGTACTTCACTCACTTAAGCATTTCATCATTGACTAAGAACACACGAGATACCTTCCTCTTATAGAAGGAAAGAATCACAATATAAATGTATGATCCTAATGAACTTACTCCACACCTCTACGTTTATTAGAGACTTTTAAAGTCTTAAGTACTACGCCAGTGCATATTGCAAAGCTGCTTAGCGGCTTGTTCAACTAAATGCTGCCAAAACAAAGGAAGTTGAGTGAAACACACACCACCTAGAAACCTTAATGCACTGTTCTCCATTTCCACTGAAATAGTCATGAGTTATGAGTTATTAAAAGCAATGAAACATTAGAAATCAGTACTTAAAGGTGTCTATGTAAGCCTAGATGACAGGTAATCAGCCTTCTAAAACACTTTTTATCAACCCCTTTAATAATGAAATGAAACACCAATGAGAAGGTGTATCCTGTCATTACCAGCTTACTGAAGAAAAAAAAAATCAGGACAATTATGTAATCTCATATTTTTAATTTACATCTAATTCAACACGTGGAAACTGCACAGAAGAAAAACAACCAGGTTCTGAAAATAATGGAAGAAGAGAAAACTACATTTAAAAAAAAAGCAAACTGCATGACACAGAGATCACTCCTGAATTATTTATCTTGAAAACATCAACTCCACTCTGCCAGATTAAAAAACATGAATGCATTAGCAGTTTACATTCAGTATATGATTTTCAAAAGCATAGTAATATATGCTTAGACTGAAGGCATGTCTCAATTTATAAGGTAATAACATAGAAAGAATCATTTGTTTGTAGTATCAAGCTTAGGTAGTTACTATTGTGTTAAAAAAAAATATACCAAATACTAAGCCAGAGAGACATCCTCTGTGATCACTGTTAAAATTCTATTATCACACCTGAATCAGTAAAGTGCAAAATACTTTGTGCTGGTATAGTGTGATGCCAAAGTTTTGCCAAATAATTTTCATAAATTTTAGATTATAAAACACAATGTATACCAAATCTTGGCAACTGAGAACATCCCCTTAAAAAGAACAGGTGATTTCTGCGGAATGTACCTAGAGATTTATTTAGTTTGATCTCCTAACTTCCACAGGTGAACGATATGTATAGCACTTTATTTTGAATATGACAACAGAGAAGTTCCAGTAACTCATGTTCATGAAAACAGAAAGAAAATAAGAGCGAAGAACTCAGATTACTCTTGCTGCTTAAGAAAGCTATTAATGAATAGATGAGAGTGGCTTAGTAATACAGAAAAAAGCACACCTCTTCTATGGCAGTTGGCAAAGAAAGTAAAAGAACTATTCTTTTTCCTACATCAATCAGGTAGAAATTAACCTTCGCATTTACAAGAATGTCTATTAACTAGAAAGCAGTGAAAAAGACAGCACATCCAAGGTACCATCCAGGAATCACTAGGATCTCACATTAACAAGTCCTGTATCAGGATTGCACTTAAGAGTCTAATCCTTCATGTTTTAGCTCTGTAACATCTACACTTGTACATACGCCCTTCTGTAAGCAAACAGGAAAGTAAAGTTTAAATGCCTACTGTCACTGTATAGATTTCTTTTGCAGATGTGCATAAAATACTGTAAAAGGATTTTTTTTTTTTTAAACATTCCTAAGTATGGATGAACATGGCAGGAAACACACACTCTGGTGTTGCAGTCACCTTGAAGCAGTGACAGCAGTTCAAAAATGGACCCTGTCCCAAATTATTGTCTTCTAATGTTATTTCTAATCAAGACACTGAAATTACACGTGTAGAAAAGACATTCTTGCATCCTGACATCCTGCATGACGTTAATTATTCCCAGTATGTGATCTTGCATGCCAAATTTATAGACAGCATTGCTTTACTGCTAAAAATCCTGAAAAACAGGCTTTCTAGATCAAATTTATTAAACAGCTTTTCTAGCAACTAATGCTACAGTATTACTACTTAAACAGAAGCCCAGAACAAAGCTGATGACTGTCCACATAATTTATTCTGGATTGTTAGAGACAAACTTAAAACACCTTTAAACTTTGAACACAGAAAGAGGAAACCGAGGGACCATTCCAAAGGATAGCTACAATGCTGATTTGAAAATTAATCACATACAGATTTTGATGAACAAACTAGTCTTTAAATGCTTTACAGCAGTACACAAAAAACTGTCCTGCATGAGTTTCCTCAAAGACCAATTATGAAAATAGTATTAAAAGTAGGACAACATAGGGTACCAACGCAGATTTAAAAAACTCCTGTTCTTTAAATAACTTGTCTACTCATAGAGAAAAAATATTTGATTTAGTCCTCCATTTAGATTTACAGTTAGGTCCTCAACTCTCAAGAAGACATGATATTAGCACCAAGAATCTTAGCAATCATTCTTGGTATATACAGTTTCTGTGCATTACATACTTATTTCCCACACCCTGCCCCCAACCATGAAAAACATAATGCCATCCTACAGCATTAGATACACAACTAAAACTACTACACACTATGATGACTAACACCAAGCTGAGATTAGTGTCCTAACAAATTTTCTCTTGTTTTCATAGTAAAACAGAAATACAAATTATTCCAGAATACACACTTAAACTCTAGAACTTGCTCTGAAACTTTCAAAAGTTTAGATGTCTAAAAGAAAAAAGGAGACAAAAAGAACACAAACGGAGGCACAAAATGCTGGAGGCTGGGGAACGCTCCGTAGCAGCATGACTACACATTTGTCTGCCCAGTCGTTCTACTCTCTGCATCAATTATCAGCTACTGTCAAAGACAGGACACAGAAGGCTGGAGTGACCCAGTACAGCTGTTCTTATGCTCAAAAGCCAATAAAAAGGCTGGAGGATAAGCCTTTCCCAAATTCATAACATTCATTACATTGGTATAGAAATCAAATTAATACTTTCCAAAATAATAACTATGGATTTGAATAGTGAATATAAGTTTATCATAATGGCTTAGAAAATTATCTTCAATTCCTCCAACCCATTTTCTTCTTTCCTGCCACCAATTCTAGAAACAAATAATTCAGAACAATCATGATTTTTTGTCACTTTAACAAAAGATACACTGTGACTGCTTCACATCATGCAACTATTGTTTGGTGAGCGTATCAGGCAAATCTTCTTTCAAAAGAATTCTGATCATGTATTTCTCTGAA
Organism: Limosa lapponica baueri; assembly: GCA_002844005.1. Taxonomy (NCBI): domain Eukaryota; kingdom Metazoa; phylum Chordata; class Aves; order Charadriiformes; family Scolopacidae; genus Limosa; species Limosa lapponica. Next base: position 320,203 of record KZ506087.1, on the reverse strand, counting down.
CATTATCAAACTGACAAGCAAGCTAATAACAATATCACTGGCATTAGAAGAAAATCTGTGAAAGGGAGAAATATGATCATATCTAAGAACATTTTCCCAATTAACATTCTGATTCTTCTCTGCATTGTTTTTTAATTCGTTCAATAACCCAAAAACCTAAGTGTTGTCCAGTTAAATGGCCCTCACTGATAACCTGCAAGCAGCCAAGAGGTAGCCACTGTCCCCAGAAACATAGGGTGTCATGTAAGAAGAAAAAGCCTAGCAACATTAGCAGAAGTAGCATCACTCGGTTTGCTGATGCAGACATGAAGGGCAATCTGGCAAGCCATGGAAAGAGCAAAGTAGTATCATCTTCAAATTCAAATATTAATAAAGGTACACAATTAGAAACTACAAGTAATTCACAAACAGCACGAACTGCAGCAGGAAACCTTTAAACTGTGGCAAATGTGTGAGGTGACAACCACTCCTCTTAAAATGCTATAACCAGAACATTTCAAAATATCACACAGAGTGATGATGCTTGGGAAGCCTATACCCTCGTACTAGGGCCAGGACAGGTCTCATTTGTCTGTAACTGTGACCATTCACAACTTCTACTCTTTCTCATGAAAAGGTCATTTTCAGAGAAGAGACACGAAGCATCATATTTATAAATTTCACAACAAGTTCCAAGTACAACTCTTTAAACACAGAAGATACCTAATTTTTGGTCAATTTAAACTTAGAAAAATCTATCCCACTTAACTTAATAGGCTAACCTAAAAAACTGAGCTGGAAACACTACATTTATGAAAACAGCAAAATTTTTTCCATTTCATTTTTTGTATTTCATGAAAAAAATATCCCAGTAAGTCTACTCATGAGATTCACATATGGTTTGCATAAAGAATGAGATGAACACATTCTAAATTCTCTAGATAGGAGGTTGCAAAAGCTGAATTCTGACTTCACTGATATTCAGGAGGCAACAAAAAATTACTTACAGATTTAATCACTTTTTTTAAAAAAAACAGTAAATTTCAGGCAACGACTGTTCTTGATTGTCCTCTATTTTTATGCAGTAATTATTTCTAAAAATATATATGTATTTTTATTTATAGTCTGTGTACACTCCACACAGGAAACCAATCTTTTATGCAGCTGAAAAAAAAAGAACAATATCCCTGTATTGTTCACCATACATCTTTAAATGAAGATTACTCTTTGTTACTCTAATTATTATGTATTTTTCCATAAATGAAGGCCATGCTGTTTTGCTTTAAATACCTAACCTCTACGCACATGTACCTTCTACTAATCATTCTGTAGTCTGAAATCAACAGCTGTAGTTCATTTCACTGTGAATAAAATTTATGCAAATGAGGTACGGAGATGTACCTCTTTCATTTTAACCTAATAAGTGCTAACTGACAGTAGCCATTTCAAACATGGGTGAGTAACTGTCCTAGCTCATCTTTACCATTTTGCCATCCTTTTGGTCTTAGACACACAAAGTTACTCAAAGTACCACTGAAATAGCATGAAATTTTGTTAGCAGCCCACCTCTCCAACAGAAAGTGTGTTTCAAATCTTTGTGCTTTTCATTTTACATCTCAGGCAATTAAGCATATTTAATTTCTACAAAATAAATAAAAAAGTTAAAAAGATAACTTTCTGAAATGTTCCAGGGGCCCGAATAAATGGTCAGATATAGCTAAAACCATAACAATAAGTAGCACGTGGAATAAAATGAGCTTAGGGAAGTCTAAATAGTGAAGAACAAAAATCAGTAGATTTAGAAACTTTTAAGGAAACTTTCATAAAGGCTCTATCACTCAGACTAATTTGTTAATGAACAATGTTGATTCCAAGGATATTGCTGTTCAGGTAGAATCTGGGAGAAGAGACATCCTCATAATATTTAGTTACCAGAACCTATTCAGGCCACTGCTGAGATGTAGCTTACTCTACTTTGATGAACATAACAGAAGCATAAGAACATGAATCCTACAGGGCTTTCAGGTATGTGCTAAGAGTAAAATTCAGTCACGTAACTAAGAAAATACAACTGTAAGTAGGTTTTTTTGTTCTTTAGGGCTGGGTTTTGTTTTGGTTTTTTTGTGAGTTCTTTTTTTGTTTTTAATTGGGTTTTCTGCTGGGTTTTTTAATCCACTTTCTCACTTACACATCTTTACCAGCGTTAATCCTCTTTCAACAGATGCAAGGATTTGGAGAATACACTCTTCACTAATCATGCTCTGAAGTTTGTGCAGTATACATGAATATACTAATACTACAGATTTATAAAGTAAAATAAAGCAAAATACACTTTATTGTGAGCGTGAAAGTTATGAGTGCTCCAGTTAAAACAACTGGTCGAACATCAGCCGTCACTTGTGTAGCAGCGTGATGGCACCTTCCCTTCTGTATGAGAAGTCATGACAGGAGTGCTGCTCAGTATGCAAATTCACCTGCTCTACAGTATAAGCATCTGCCTACCCGCGTGCAGCTAAAAACACTTCTGATGAAAAACAAACCTCTTCTTTTATCTAATCTTTTAGGTTGTTATGAAAGCCTCAAGTCACATGCTTATGTCTTAATCGTAAGAAGCTAACTGGTTTTAAGGTAGATGACTCCTGTCATTTATTGTTTGTTTGTTTTTTTTTAAAGTCTCAGGCCAGAGTCTCAATTAGTATGAAAGATAAAATGCTTATCTGATTTTTCAGTACATTCCCCCAATCTAGTCAGCCATCATTTCAACCCAAATTCTCAAGCCATTCTGTAACCCTCTGGGACACCGTTCTTTCTGCAGTTTTTCCACTACCACTCACTTTCCCACTTTAAAGAGAAAAACTCTACCTGATGTTGAGCATCTCTTTTATGTTCTTAGGGGAAAACTCCCGAGATTGCTAGGTAACGGGTAAAGTATGCATGAACATCATGAGATCGGGCAAATAAGTGATGTAGTTCTTTCTGGAAAGGCTATCATTGACATAGCTTCTTTATTTACTGTAATTATGATGAGGGGTGTGTTTCTTTACACAGCATCTACACTAGATAGGCTCTGACACAAAAAAAAATCCTTACACTAAGCAGTGCATTAATCTCAAAGTGGAGTGGGGTGGACGGAAGGAAAAAGCCTGAAGAATATTTATCACCAAGACTAAAAGATTCATATCAAGAAGGTGACAGAAACTAGAGATTTTGGTACTTCAACAGTTTCTACAATTCACATGATGAGGAGGGGAGAGCATAATGCTATAATGTTGTGGAAACACAGCATTGTTTAAACACCTAAGAAGCTATTTATACCAATCCAAATCGCAGAACAATCTCTTTTGCCAAATATAAATAGAAACCACAAGATAATAGAACAGTCATTTTATTCTCTGCCCTTCAGAAGAAAAGTGCTGATATTTCTTGACCAATCTCAACCACAGCAGCAAAAACATGAAGAACTCACCCATAAAAAGAAATTCAGAGGTGCTGTACACAAAAACTTTAAAGACAGATATGAACATAGATCTTGAAAAACATGGTAGTGCCCAGCTCCCACAGATACCTTAATGCTAGGTAAGCAAGTCCTACAGTTTTAGAGTTGCCTTTTGTTAAGACATTTCCTTCATTAAAAAGGTTGTTCCTGTTTTCAAGAAATGAAAAGTGAAAATACTGTAAGCATACTCCACTTTAGTAATTCTGAGAAGTCTTAAGATTGTAAAAGCGGTAATACCATAGGAAGCAAAGTCAAAGGTACACAAGTGTTATTCATCTAACCCAGTCAGTGCACTACACAATTCCAGAACAACGGTCAACTAAAGCACAAGCGCAGACAGGAAAGCTAAGCATACACTTTAATTTTGGAGTGACTATACTCATCATTTCTAACTTTCTTGCTTTTAAAACCTACCAAAAGGTTACACGTTGCCCAAAAAGTTAGCAGGCCACCATCATGGATCACTTCCCTTTTGGTCTCCCTATATAAAAACCCCAATATACAAGAGTAACACTGTAGAAAATTGCTCAAGACAGTAAGACATGTAATATCTCACTCCAGCTGTTTTTCAAGTTGCCCCTTTATACCTCAGAAGAACTGAAAAAAAATGTTACTAACTACCTTTTGCTCCTATTGTAGCTTCTGTTACAGATTCACAAACAAGGGAGCAAAAAACGAGCTACTGCTCTATGTCATTGCTCTAACACAAGCATCCTGCTAGAGTTACCCATCACAACAATGGCATACTGCAAAGCAAGGGTGAAAGGTGCACACATGTTTTGTTTATTTGGGTATTTTTAAAATAGTGTTTCTACTGTGTGGTAGAGCCCCACTTCTCCCTATTTTCAAGCCAGACCATGTATTGCAAGAGTACACAGAGAAGAACTTAAAGACTTTCCATAACAGTCTTGCCATTAGTGTGGAAGAACTGCCTTTGAGCCACCAAGAAAGCATACACCAGCTACCACCTCTGCACTGGTTACCTGCTGCCTTGCTGCAAGCACTCCAAAAGGGGGATTTTTTCCCTCCCCCACTACTTAAGCTCTCAGTACCAGACAGGTGCACAGTGTCCCTCCCTGCTTCTTCCATACTGATGAAGGAAGCTGGAAACAGTGTGGTCATCAAATCTCAAGCTGAATTTGGAAACAAAATTCATCTAGCCTTCTTTGACTATCCCGCAAATAACCCTTAAAAATGCCCGACATTTTTGTGGGCTGTAAACTGCAAATAGCATCCTGAGATGCTATCCTGCATGCAATGCATTATGATCTGCCATGTGGGCACATGGAATCAAATACAACATGGTTTAAAGTCAGGCAAGCACAGTAAGAAAAGTAATACTGTTCAGATCTTGTAAAGTTAAATGAAACTCTATCTTTTATTTTTACTTATGTAATACAAGGAAATCATGGACAATGGAGGCACCAAAAAAAAAAAAAAAAAAAGGAAAAGGGTATTTTTTCAGATAACACTGGCCAATTTTGTGAAACTTACTCTGAGAGAAAAAAAGAAGCCAGTTTTCTCAGCCACTTTATTCATATGTCTCATGCTGTAGCTGTAAGTCTCAACATTTACAAAACAGAGAGAATAGGTTGTACAAGAAAAGCTGCTAAATCAAAGTAGTATCTTGCACGTTCATGAATAATAAATGAAAGTACTGATGTTGGAGATAGGTACATTTCAGTTAATTAATGAGTACAGTATCAGAAAGTAAAGACTGTTACCCTCAAAAAGGAGGAAATGAAGACATACAGACATGAACAGCACCTGACCATAAGCACTTGACATTCCTGTCTCTCCAAAGCTTCAGTAAGCGAACAAGCTCTGTTCTTAACAGCCATTACAGGCTCAGAGCTACAGGAATCCAAGAAAATCCAGGGATCCCTTGAGGGAAGTACATTTAAAGGAGCCTGACTACAGGTAAGGCACTGTGAGACACAGCTCTCAACTAGGCAAGGTCTAAACTACTTAGGCCTTCACAACCCAAAGGCAACAGCTGAAACTCCAAGAAAGTAAGAGGTGTTGCTCATCCAACAGGATAAGGCAATTCAGTTACAGAAGTGAGTAAAGAACTCAGCAGCAGATCAAGTGTGGATTACACAAGCCTTTTACAATGCCCAGAGCTTTGGGAGGTATATAGGCTTCTGTAATTCAGCTCGGAATACCTGTAAAAAAGTCAGAAATTAAGATGAATTATGCTAAAAGCATGTAATACTTGTATGAGGTTACATACACAACCATGACAGGACTCAATGCAAGAATTCCTACAAAATGCACTAACCTGGACAATAACTCCAGTTGTCCTTTCTGGCCTTAAGAAGTTACAGGCTTGATTTCAGTAGTCTAATTAAACCAATCTGTCTCATCTCATTGCTAATTCCTTCCAGATGACTGCAATGGGAGTTGCACTGGTGGCAAGTCTGTCCTCCTTTTCCTTTTCTGTTCTATTCTAAGCAGGTAATATAACACAAGGCCAAAACCTGAGTACTCTGAACCCAAATTATTAATTGCAATTTAGTAATCAACAGAAGACACGATATATGACCTTAAGCAGACAAAAGCAATGAGTCTAACCTGTACCTGCACAGGTTTTTTTCTTACTATGCCCAATAATATTTGTGCTGGGCACAATTTTTCCAGAATTGATCATCATTTGAGCAAACTGATTTTCTTAAGAAAATTATTATCCCAAAAGATTTACCTGAATCTTCTTAAAAGATGGGGTACAGCCAGGCTGAGTGGCCCAGAAGTTTAAAAAAACTAAACAAACAAAACCCCAACAACCCAGAAACAGGAAACTACAGACTTTACATTATCATCTTTCACCATGCTAATCTTGCATATAAGAGTTCTCACACACACACACACACTTAAGATACACCATCGTATGTCTTTCATAAACATATCATTTTTAAAAAGACAGAGCATCAAGAAGCTCCAAAGAGTAAAACCATAACATAAATACATAAGAGAATAACATGGTGTCTTGCACAAAACCACGGGCAACTCTCAAACTACAGCAGCAGAGAAGAGACCAAACAAAAGCAAGCAGAGAAAAGTACACCAGCTCTACAATCAGCACAGCACTGCCCAAGCCTTACTGCAAAAAAGCCAGGAAGAAGCAGGAGCAAAGCAGCACAAACAGGGCAAGCACTCTCCCCTCATCTATTATTAGTTCCGAAATACTTAATAACAGCACTAGCCTCTTGCATGGAAAGAGCGTATTTAGTATACCATCCACAGGTATGGACTAGCAAAGGTCTGACTTTTATGCTAAGTCATGTTCCTCAAGCCATCACTAATAAGAACCTGTTTAAAACAAGGCAATACCAATATAATTTCAGATGTTTGTAATAAAGATGCCACTGTAACTAGAAATATATGGCTGAGGCACTGTTTATGGTGATTGTCTACTTTGCCCAAATCAGGTTTTTCACATTAATCAACATAAACATCAGTTGTCCAGGGAAACAAAAAGATTAGAATATTCTTTTAAGTTACTGAAAATATGAGCCCTGTGGAAAACGGTGATGCGCTCAACTCGGTGAATTAAAACAATGTATTATTAGTACAGAATTGGGGTAACAATTTAAAATATTTAAACTAACTGCTTATACAACTATTGTAAGAGCTGGAAAAACAAACATTCATTGTGTTCAGTGTGGAAATCAAGTTATCATCTGGTTAATGTCTTGCTGAGACTTTTTAACTTTTTACTTTTGTTTTCTCTTTAAAATAAAATAAACACCCAGCATGGCTAGCTATATGATTACTGACCAGTCAGCTGTAGTTTGTCTGACAAAAAAAAACACCCTCACTTTTTTGATGAGAGGTTCATAACTAAATTTGAAGCAGCCTCTTAATCAACTGTGACCACCACAACAGTGGTTTTGTTTTTTTTTTTTTTAAACAAGGACTACATACAATCACAGCACAAAACATCTTTTTCCCATTGTATTAAAAATTTGTTCCGCATCTTACCTGAGAGTCTCTTTTACAATACGATACACATGGAGTAGTTATACTGCTATTAATACAGGTCTCATGGAATCAGGAGGTGGCTGAAAACACCTCATGGCAAAAACCAGTACCATCATGAGAGCTGCCTATCAAACTCCGAGTAAAAAGATTTCAAACAGACCACATCTAAAAATTACCACTCCAGCATTCAAATTTTGTGTATTGTTCTTTCACATCAAAACACTTCAGTATGTTACACAACATAAAAAAGTTACTAAACCCATTCATTAAAATCCTGATTCTGTAAATTTCATAAACAGATAACACTGCTTACAGTAATAATTGTGTCATGTGTTTGAACTGTTAAGGCCTTTGTCCCACATTTTGTTAATAAAAGTTTCACTTGTCTCATTTTTAAAGACAGTGTTTCACTAAAGCAATCATGTCCATTTGGAGATAGGGTGGGAGGAGACATAAACGCCTATTTCTTTAAACTGAAAAAAAACCTAGGGATTTTTCCCAGGAACTAAAATACACTTGTAAATATGAGATGTATATGCCAAGATAACCTTCAGCCCATTGTAAAACTGTTTAATAAAAAAATTTTAAACACAGGTCACACGGCGGGGGGGGAAGAATTAGAGGTGGAATTGTTGATACAACCTCTTACAAAGCTTGAAAACCTTACTGATGCCGCTAATATTTGTACTTTACATTTCACAGTCCACTTTCATCTCATCAATTCTCTCATCTCCCTGCCTACTTTCTCACAAAATGGATCTATTCAGGATAGCAACAGTCCCGGATCTCCTAAGGCAGAGCAGTTATACTCCAAGCATCAACTTTATTTCCTCCCCCAGACCAAGATCTTCTGCCCCAGGGAAGATCACTGCTTCTAGTGGGCCGGTTTGTTTTCTGTATTTCATCCAGCTCTTTGGGAGAGACTAACCCTTACCTGAGCCCTCATCAAGGAAAGATGAGCTACACATTTGGGTAGGGAACGAGTTCCTATTTGTTTGAGACAAAATTGCTTAGTGTTGTTGTTGCTTCTTCCTTCTTCTTATCATTCCCATACATCTGAGAGCACTGGAGGGCGTCAGGAGCAATTTTAACAAGTAAAGGGGAGCTGACTGCCTTCTGGACAGCAAGAGGCTTACGGCAAGCACCGCGGCCAAGCCGGCCTAGGGCCGGCAGGGATATGAGACAAGGGATGGAGGCAGGTCGAGCCGCCACCGCCGCGGTGCTCCCCTGAGGCGCAGGGCCCGACCCGCCGAGCCGAGCCGGCGGGAGCCCCGGCGGCAAGGCCGGAGGGGCGGGTGGCCCCGCTGCGGGCCGGACGCTGCAAACAGCCCCGTCTGCCACAGCGGCCTCCTCCGAAAACAAGCCCAGAAGCGGCCGAGGCAGCTCTGCCCACACGCAGGGGCTCCCCTCGGCTCTGGCCGAGGCAGGCCAGCCCTGTGGCCCCGACACAGCACGACAGTGGGGGCTGAGGAGAGGCTTCCACCTACGGGCAGCTCCGCTCACTACAGGCCGCCGGGCAGCCCACCGGCGCCGGGCACCGGCACCCCGCTTCCCTCCTCGCCACCTCCCCCCACCGCCCACCGAGCCCCCGCGGCCGCCCCGGAGCACCAGGCCGCTCGCCGCCGGCTCCCCTCCCCGCCCCTCCGCCTCCGCCGCGGACCCGCAGCGAGGGGCAGGCGGCGACCCCCGCCCCGTACCTCGGCTGAGATCGAGGGGGACGTTCTCCTCGCCGCTGTCGTTGCGACCTGCGGGGACGGGGAAAGAGAAGCGCGTTAGGCTGGCGAGGAAGAAAGAGCCCGAGGAGGAGAAAGGGAGGAAGGGGACGGAGAGGGCGGCTGGGCAGCGGCGTAAAGCAAGAGCCGGAGGACGGACACAGCCTGCCGCCACCGCGGGCTGCCCGGAGCCCCTTACCTCGGATGCGGAGGTGCCTCAACGAGCGGGCGCGGAGACTCACCGCCATGTTTACGGCCCCGCAGTCACAACACCGGAAACCTCGCCCGCTCTCGCGAGGAGAGGCCGCCAGAGCCGCCGCCACGGCCGGCGGCCCCCCTCCTTCCCCTTCCCTCCCCTCCCTCCGCCCCGTCGCCGCGGGGGTGGCTGAGGCGAGGCGAGGCGGGGCGGAAGATAAGAGGCTGGGCTGCCGTCGCACTCCGGTGGCTCCGGGGC
>KZ506087.1:235746-308181 GCA_002844005.1 Limosa lapponica baueri | reverse complement strand
ACATTTTCATCAGCCACTGTTTCTCCTGAGTATGCGAGAGGGGAGAAATGTGGAGGAGAAAAAAAAAAAGCTATTTTGGATAATTGAAGGGGAAAAATTAACACCAAAGAGAAAATGAACTTCTCTACTGGTTTGATGGCTTGTCTGTGTCACAAATTACAGTTGATCCAGCGTAAGGCAGCCTCTTCGATTTATTATTTTTGTCTTTCAGTGTCTAAGTCACTATAAATCAAATCATTATAAATCAAATTAAAGAAAAGGTGTTTTAATGGCCAAATGGGGAATCAGACTAGTTCAATTCTACTTCTTGGTTTGTAATTTTATGTGAATGTAACTTTATATAGATAAGTAAATCTCCTAGAGCCGCTTCTTAGTTTATGATTTCATGTGAATAAAACTTTTTTATATAGATAAATAAATCTCCTAAAGCCAGGGACACAGTGTGAAAGCGGGGTTTCCTGTGAGCTGCTGGCGTACTTCCTTTCCCACCTGCAGAGCACGACATACCAGAACATAACAACAAAACTCCAGTGTCATCTGGAGGTTTGCAGAGGCAGGTTAAAATGTTTCTGCATGTTCAGTGGTGGGTAGGGGCTTCTACGGCTAGAGCTACATTTTTGCATGTACGTGCAAAGGACTCATGAAGAAACTACTTTGTTCCATCCCTTTCCGATCAGAAGATTGTCCCTTTTGACCCCTCACATCTGGGATTTTGCCAGTGACAGCCTTTTTATATGCCGAATGGGGTTTTGCAATATTTGCTGTGCAATATTTGCAGTTTGCTGTAGAGGATACTACTATGTGAATTACAGATCTTCAATATTTAAAATCTAGTATGAAGATCAAAGAGCAGAGCTTTCCACTCTAGCTAGGGGCAGAGTCTTACCTGGCTTAAATTGTTTAAACTCAGTGGAAATGAATAAGGATATGCAATTTACACCAGCTGAGCCTGCTCTTTTTATACAGGTAGAAGGAGAAAAAACATAAACTTGAAGAAAGCTATGCAGATAAGAATTTAACCTATTTAATTCAACTGAGCTACAGTGATTTTCAGTTGTTCAGCATTTTCTCTCTTCCAAATGTATTTGTAACACTCTTCCTTAATTTGCAGTATCATGAAATTGGCTTTAAATAGATAACTCCTCAATGACAGTGGGACAAAAAAGGAGAAAATCTAGTGAGATCAAAAGGTTAGAGAAACCCCATTGCTTCTTTTGCTATCTCTATATTATTAGCAAGAATTATTGTAATCGCTCTATTTGTTTAATCTTATTCTTCACATGAAGCCCGTCAAACTGCTTAGGAAAGGATAAGTCGTGAGATCTATTTTATGCAGCCAAGAAATATTGGCAACGGGGGTATAACAAAGGAAGGTATAAATAAACCATCACTGGTTGAATGAAGTATCTCAGAAGCTGGTCAGTGGCCAAGCACGACAGATGAACTGGTGTGCACCAACGGTGACTGAAACAATATTTGGAAAAACAGATGTTGGTTTGCCCATTTGATATTGCAAGAATCACTTGACCGGGTTTTGCTTATGTAAAAAAATCTCAGACTGTGAAAATGTCTGGCTTGGCAGAAGCTCAGAGTCAGGTCAAGAAGAGGTGCTGGTGAGCGTTTGGTTTAGAAGTTCTGCAGTTCGGGACGATCAAATCCAGGTCATCCGCGCATTTTTAGCAGCTGGACAAAGGCGTAATACCGAACTAAGGTACTGGCAGCTCCGTGGTACCAGCGGTCACTCTGCAGTAACACACAGGTGCTAGAGCAGACCTGCAAAATGCCTGGCCCGTGGGCAGCCAGGCACGGATATTCTCCGACCTCCAAGTGCCACGCAGTGGGTGCAGAGCGGCCGGAGCCCGCAGGCAGCGCCTCCGTCCAGGGACACACACAGGCAGGGACACGCTGCGGGAGGATGCAGCTGCAGCCCCGGGCGTGTGTGCCTGGTGCGCAACGGAAGGCGCGAGGATCTGCGAGGGAGAGCGTTCTGCTGCAAGATTAAAAAAACGGCTGAGACTCCAGAGGATGTGGAAAAGGAAACAAGGGGGAAAAAGGTGACCCTACTTGCTGCAGCTTGGTCTACATAAATCAAAGTCCCGTATTGAGCCATTCCTGAGATTTGTGTTCTGTGTCTCTGTAATACAGCAATGAGCAGAAATAGGAAAGGTCCTTCCTCCTGCGTATAAAATCAGCTGCCTCCTGAGAATGACGTCTCTTTACCCTGGACCTTGCCGGAGCACCTGAGAAAATGTGAACGCTGCCAGAACTTGGTTGCAAACCTAGCAGAACTTGGGATATCAGGAAGGACAGACGTCTTGAAACACAAGTGCAATGTGAAAGCATGGATATTGCATTTTACACACATCTACTCCCTTGGGAATCCAGCTGGCTCCTGGGGTTGCTTGGGGAGGGCACTGGTGACATGGAGATCCTGTAGATACATGATGGGCCACCTTTGGACAGCCTTGCATTGGTCCTGAGCCGAAACTGTTTGCTTCAAACAATGTGACAGCGCAGACCATCAAGGTGCCATGCCCAGAGATGTTCGCTCCCTGGCACTGTTTTAAGTGACTAGTATGGATGCAGCTGTAGTGCCTGGGCTCCATGCGGTGACAGGCAAGGGGTGGGCTACCAAACTGCTCAGACTGGGACAGCACAGAGAGTAAGTCAAGCACAGAGGACCCGAGTGTCCTAAACCCCACTAGGTTTAGGTGAATGCTAGGATGCTGAATACTTTTTATTGAACTTGTGAGCCATGTGTTGGTTTTTTGATTCGTCCCTTTTGGTCTCATGTTCACCAGGCAGCTTGGAGAAAAAGCAAGGGGCAATTTGTAGTTTGCTCCCCGGGGCGGCTGTTTCCAGTGGGTTTGCTTTTTGGGCTGTGATTGCGCTCCTGGCTCCCCATATATTCCTGATACATTCCTTTTCAAATATAATCCGATAGGTGTATTCCTACATATGTTGTTATGGAAAATGAGTTCTGTAGATAATATTTTAAGTATCAGCAATACAGTTTGCAAAAGGAACATGATTTGGCTAAAGGAAAAACAATTCCTAACAAAATTTGCAGCTCAGTAAATACTTTTTTCTGGAATTGCTCTGATTTTGGAAAACAGCATAATCTAAGTTAATTCATGAATATAGTACCCTGAAATCCAGCTAGAAATAAAAACTATTAATGAAAAATTTCATTGGTTGCAACTGGGTAAAATGTTAGTATTTCTTCAGGATCCAGTAATAGAAGAAATTTTAAAAAGAACATAACAGCGCATAGCAGAAAATTATGCAAGAGTAGCAATAAGTAGCATACTAGGGCAACAACAACTCGCTGCAAAATAAAAGAATGTCTAGTCATGCAACAAGTATTCCTGATTAGCTGGGCAGGTTGCTAACTAGATTGTTAATTAGTGCAGCCTTACATTTAGGCACCCATTCATGCAAGATTTTTCACAGCATTCTTCACTGCATAATCCTACTGAAGCTGTGAAAAACAACAGGTGTTGAGTTTGGGTATGGTTGGCATATTAATTAGACCTGAGGAAAAAAAAATTAAAAAACGCACGGTTGTTAAGTGTTTCAGTCCAACTAAACTCCAGTAATTGGGCTGAAGCTGTGCGTAAGGGTAATTTATCATCCAATTCAAAATCTGTATGGCAGCAGAAACTACTTTTTCTAAGTCTTCATGGTCTTTTTTTTTAAAAACTGAAGAAGCCCATTAACATTTTCTTTGGGCACTGGCTGAAAAAGGCTAGCAACCACTTTAATAGCGGTACTGTTATAGATCATGGTATTTATAATGAAATACTTGGATATCTGAGATGCTCAGCAGTGAGTGGATATCGTTAGAACAGGCTTCAGGCTCCTGCACAGCAAGTACCTTGCTATGAACATTCCTGGCAGTACGGAAAGGAGCAGAAAAAGGGATAGGATTGAAGAGATATCTTTTTTTTTTTTTTTTAAATTTAATTTAAGTTGGCAGTAGTAAGATATATATAGCATCCCAACTTAAGTACTGAAAAAAACTCCCACAAATACTGAGGGCAGAAGGTAGGTATGTGTGGCCTGATTTTAAATGCTATGGGATAAACAGCGTAGAATGCAGAATACAAGAATTTTAAGTCTTCTCAGTGGTTAGTGAGTCATGAGACCTCTGCTGGTGTCACCCACAGAGTTCAGAATCTTGCACAAAAAGTGAGCATTTAAACAGAGCAGCTTTTAAAAATGGGATAAAAATGAAAGTGCCAGGAGTAGGAATGCAGAAGTAGGGGAACAGTCTGAAAGGATGAAAAGAGAAAGGAACAAGGAAGCAGAAAAGCAAAGGACAGAACACCATGGTCAGAGGATCAAGGGAAAGAGGAATAATTATAGGGAACAGGAAGTAATCGAGAAAGCAAGTAGAGGAGTACAGGGAATGTCTCAGGCAGTGAAAGGAGGCAATGACAACAAAAAAATACGGATGCTTTTTGGATCAATACAGAAGAAGAAACTGGGCTTACCTGTGTGAGCTGGAAGGCATGTGACGGTGTCATCCAGGGCAGGAGAACACGACAGAAGCTGAGATGCGGGAGAGGGGAAGGGAGCTTGGCAGAGTGTCCCTTCTGTCAGCAAAAAAAGGGGATGGGAGCCCCGGGTTCTGTGTCTGTGTTTTGTGTACATTTTCCACCTGAAGTGCAACGCACACGCAAGTGAAGGAGCAGGCAGCTTTTCCTGCTAAGAACTTGAAAATCAGGAATTAGGAAAAAAAAGAATTAAAAGGCAGGGGAAAAAAAGCCAGTGCTTACTTTTCTTTTGTTTGTCTGTCTCATGATGCTTGAGCTGTAGGATTTGGCGATATTACTGAAGAAATGCAAATCGTATAATGTTTCTTAAAGCCATTGGTATCCACCTAATTCACATTTCATTCACTTTTGTGTGGACATTTTGCATACTTTCTTTCTGTCTAATAGTGAACGTTTTAAGTTTAAACGGTATTTAGGTTACTGTATTGTTAAGAAAGAAAATAAACATAGTTTCCCATATTCTTTTCAACCAGGTGCACAATATAAAATGCCATGAGCAAGGAACTCTATACATTTAATAACAGTTAATCCTCTCTCCCAAAGTGCTTTAGGAGGAGGCAAATAGAGATAATTTGAGAAATTCTACATATGTTCAGGAGCCAGGTAGCTAGTAAAACACAGAGAAGAAAGGCTTTGTGAGATCATTGTAATTTTGCTCCACCCAGGCAAAGAAGAGGACCTGAGGCTACCACGCTACTGCTCTGCACAAGGCTGGGACATGTTGCGGTGGCATTCTGCAGTACCGCCGTGAGCCTGAGTGGCACCGACATGTCTTCCAGCTGGTTAGGGTGCTGGAAACTGCTTAGGATGACCCTTCAGCTGCTCTACTGCCTTGTTTCCTAGCCAGGCTAAGTAGTCGAGGTGGAGGACTGGGAGGGCCACGCTGCTGTCCTGGGTGAACAGCTTGTTAATTATTTCAGATCGGGCTTGGGTGTCTCAGCCTGGCAGATCCCCAGGCCACTACATGCAAGGGTTTCATTCCGGCAAAAGCCGTAGACCTGACTCAAATCTGTGCCAACAAACTTGCTGTTGACATGGGAGTTGGGAGACAGCAGATGATGTAAGTGGAGATAATAATGTAGACCATTCAATTCTAGAATTTGTCCCCAGTTTTTATTAAGTCTCAGGATATAATTTAAACTATTATTCAAATTAAATTATGATCAGTATTCCCTATCTGCCCCCTTTTCATTACTGAAAACATGGTATATTTAAAATATACATTTTGGATGCTAATACTTTTTAAATACAAGGCATTTTCTTTCTTCTCTTTGTGTCTAACCACAAGTAGAGGCAAAGAAGAGGAAGAGAAAATAGTTAGTCCTAACCTAGGAAAGTACTAAAAATATAATTAATCTAGCTCTAGCAGTTTGGCTTTATATCCAGGATTAATGGATATGTGCCACAAATTGTCCTCTGTTCATGCCGTCCTTTCATACATTAAAAATGGGGATAAAATATTTTCCTGTCTTGCAAGATAAACCCATTATTATTCATGAGAATCAGAGATATCATTGTGATGAATGCTATGGGAAACTAATAATTCTGGGTGCAGCAGGGACTTGGGAAGATTTGCACTAAATAAAGGAGTGGCCAGAAACCGAATGAGCAGGGCTGAACAACCGCCTTTTTTGTTAGCTCTCATCCAGCCCATGCACTAAATGAGGCGGGAATCCTGTGGAAAAAAATACTGAGCCATCACGTAATTACAGACTGCGCACACAGTTAAAGACGCATCCACACAAGGAGGCAGAGCTGAGGCTGTGCAGCTACAAACTCATTTCTGGGAACCTCCTCGCTTCTGGAGCTGCTTTGCAGAAGTCATAAGGGTGTCTTTTTACAGGTTCATTAGTTTCCTCAGAAGTTGTCTTATTTGACACAAAATGCACCCACACAAATGCTTGCACCTGTATCTGTCACAAAGTAATGTAGTGGTGAGGGGCCACCTAATTCACACAGCAAATGTAGGTTCCTCCACCGGTCCCCACAGCTGGAGATTATGCAACGAGATCAAACATAGAGGGGGGTTTTGTTAACACCGTGGGAGGAGCAGCCAAGGGATCTGCAATTATGTGGATGGAGAATATAAACCTCTTAGGCAGGAATGCACGGGAGATCAGCTGCATTCCTGCAGCCTGGAGCCTGTGGTAACAGCAGAGAAATGCTCTAAAGCCCCTGAATTAGAGAAGTCCTTTGTGCCCTCCCTCCCAGACCTGGTTTTGCTTAGCCTGTTTACTGGGACAGGGTAGAGGTACAACACAGATGGAAACCAGCTCTATTTACCTTAACCAGGGTGTTCATGCTGAAGTCTAATTTTTATGTCAATATTTTGATGTTTTCGGTGCCGAATGTTTTAGCAGGCACAGCCAAATACTCCAGAATTATAGACTGAGTTTGGAGAGGGAAAAGAGAGAACAGCTTTCCTTTTCTTTCTTTGTGACTTTTAAAAGATAATAGAATAAATTACAGATCAGAACCCCTTAAAATACAGTCTTTATTAAGCTGCCTAAGTATAGATTTTCCTGTCTGGAAGATTTTCTGCTTACATTTCACTTTCTGGATAGCAATTACTGACAAATGCCACATTGTAGTTGTGCTGCCTGTGCAGCAATAATAAAATAGCTTTCACTGTCAGCTGCTCAGTGATAATTTTCAGAAGTTATTGTACAGCTACTGTTGCTCTACTTTGGCAGAAGATCGTGTACCCACATTTCTTGTCAGAAAGCACACTTTTATTCAGAAGACAGGAAAAAAATGCATCCAGTGAATAGCATTGGCAAAATAGTGAAAAGATACACAATACCAGTAATTTTTCAGTGTGTAGTACCTTATAAATACATTTCAACACCCTGTAACAATCACATTATGTGTGATCTGTGCAAACAATGCACAGATTTTTAGCTTAAAGTATCATATGATTATTTGTTTTGATGATTTAATGTATCGTAAGACCAATTCAGTCAGTATAATCAGTAAGGAAATACAGTACCTACAACACACCAAAACTAAAAACATGGAAAAGCTCTTCAAACATATGACTCAAAAATCTCACAAAGAATAAAATTCACTTATTTTTCAGGGGCAAAAAAGAGGTTTGTGTTCTACTGAAGTCCTTTAATACAAGATAAACTATATTGAAAAGGAAGGTTCCTTTGTTGGTCTTACTGCAACACATGAAGTTCTACTGTTGTTTAAAGCAAAAACAAGACTGGACATATATGTCAGAATTTAACATAAACTCTTTTTCACATAGTTAACCATGTAAAGCATGAAACTATTTACCCTCTTTTTAGCTGACAAGTTGTTGTGTATTTCTAAATATCTACATTCCCTCTCAGTTCTTTGGCATATCACTAATTTGATGCAGATACCCTCTTGAATGCCCCTGAAAAATAAATAAACCGTCAGCAGTGGTGTAGCCAAATAGCCAGACACATTCATTGTGCTTAATATACAAGGTCATGGTTTAAATTTGGGTGCTGGTGCTGATGTCCACACATAAAATTGGTATTTGTATGCCTGGATGCTAGTTGAAAAGCAAATATAGAACAGGAAACTCAAGTTTGCATATAACTTTTCAGTGTATTATCAATGATTTTAAATACAGTATAAAATAGCTTATAGGCTATTATCTCTACAGTTAATTTTATGTTTCATATCCCCATAGCATTATACCTCCTTAGAGATTTACTGTATTTTGAACTATCAATAAAAGGCACTCGTGTAAGATGAAATCTCAGCTCCACTGAAGGCAAAATCAAAACTCACTGACTTCGACAGAGTCATTATTTTTTTTTATGTTTATAAGCTGAACTTGCTAGATTGCTATATTGCACTGGTTTGTACAGTGTGCCTCACTTCCCTTGAGGATTGTAAGAGACTTGATTATCAAGAGGAGTTGGTTACACCGATACAGCCACATTGCTTGTTACAGGTTTTTGATTATCTTGCACTACAGCAAAAGCATCACACATTACAAATAGATGTTCCATATTCTGCACATGCTCACCCTCTTTACTGGGAGTTTACTTCTGATTTCCAGTGAGTTTTGATATATAAGTGCAAAGTGATATTTATTATTATGATTCATCCATTCATTTTACTACTTTCTCATTCAGAGAACAGGATGACCAATGATCTTTAGGAGTAAATGTTGTTTCTTCAGTGGATAAGCATGGAAATGTTTACTTACTATACTCTCATTTAGCCAAATCTAGTGTAAAATACAGTACTTAAAAGAAAAAGATACTATCAAAATGGTGTGATATCTATACATATATATTTAGTCTAAAAGTTATTTCCAACCAGTTTTTCATCAGTTTATAGGTCCATTTTAATGCCTAAATTACTACAGTGACAACAACAATATATCTCCAAGATAAACAGAATCTTAACCTAAATGTTCTGAATATATTTTGAGCAATACTACACTATAAAGTAGACTCTTCTATGGTTTGTATCTCAGTGATGTATGCAACACATATAACATTGTTACTTTTACTATTAATATTAGTCAAAAAGTACTTAAAAAAGGACAAATAAATTTTAGAAAATGGTATTCTATCGTTAGTACAACACAGAAAAAGAAACTTCAGCAGTAATGGCACGTGGCTGTACATGTCAGTGTAGCTAACACTATTGCAGTTGGAATGGTGGGTCAGCAATGCATTGTCTTCTCTGATGCCCACTTTTGATTTCCTGTTTTCACAACAGGATGTTATCACCAAAGGAAGCATTTCTTTTCAGGATACTGTCGTCCCCAGAGTGGCAATCCCTGCTGTTTAATAGACCAGAACCAGAGTAAAACTGTTCCCAGGGTTTGTTGCCCTCTGTATCCTTCATAGACTTGAACTCGCCTCTTTGAGTATAGCTAATCGACGAACAATTTTTACATGGACTGTCACAAATGTGGAAAGGAAGTGGAAAACGATAACCTTAACTTTAGCGCGTATTCCCTGAATTTTAATTTCTCATATAAATGCCATTATAAATGTCATACAGAGCAAGGGATGACAAAGCCCTGAAATCCTAAAAAAGATTAATTGTACATTTAGAAGAGTGTAACCGATTAACTTGTGATCAGCTTTAGTGACCTCTCTTGCTTTCACAATTAGGAAGTCAGAAATAGATTTTGATCTTTAATGAAACTTGTACTTGCATAGAATTCTGCATCAGTCATTATCATAGATGCAATCTGTAATGGAAATATAATGCAAAAATATTAGTATTGTGTTTTACTCAAGGATAAAGTTATTTGATGTAATTCAGTCTAATTACTGTATTGTTTGAAATGTTCAACATACCGTCACCAATATCATCGTAAATCTCTCCATCACTGTAAGTTAAAGCAAGAAAAATAATATATTTAAAAATCGAGACATCAGATATATCTTACTATATATTACTATTTGCATGTAGATACAAAATAGTTCAATTCCTGATTAGGAAAGTGCAACATTTGTGGTAACAGAACAGTATTGAACAAGATGGTCAAACGATTTTCAGTGAAGGGTAGAGCTGGATACATTTCTTTCTAACATGAAAGGAGATATTACCATAAAAAATGACATACTGATTTTTTTTAATGAAAACTGAAAAAGATGATTAAAAAAAATCAGTATGCCTTTGAAATTCTTACTTCTTTCTGTACTTGAGAATGCTGTAATGGTTTCAGAGGGGCAGCTTTTTAGATAATGAATTTAGGAAATGTCTATAGGAATGAACATTCCATGAATAGGAATTTTCAAAATATGTTATGTAGATACACAAACATGCCTATGGAAGCCAATAAGACTATATATATATAAGTTAAATGTGTGTATAAGTGTTTGTAGGCTTCAATTCTAAAAGTGACATATGATTTGATATTCAAGAGTCTAACATAAAGCCCATTGAAGGAAGTGGAAAGGCTTTGTCTGATGAGAATTTTGGATTAGAACCTAAATGCTGAGCTCCATGCAACTATTTGGAGCACACTGAGCCAAATCTATTCAATCCCAATAAGACTGAAATAAAAATAAACCTAAAGAAAAATTGGTCCATTTTAGTTAAACATTTGAAAATGGCATCAATACACTTAATCACACTAATGTGCACTTCAGTAATAGATTCTAGTACCAATAATGCTTAATTTATGTAATTTTTCATAGTTTAAACCAGAGTTTATGGTTAAGTAATGAGGAATGGGGCCCTGGAAAATTTCCAGCATGGATATATGTGACTAATTCTTGAGAAATCTAAGCTCCATAAAAATAACTCAATTTGCAGGACTAGAATGCTGTACTAAAATAATTATGTTTCACTTTTATTTAACAGACAGTTTAGAACAAAACTGCGTGTTATAACAAATTTTTCAAAAATATCACTTTGTACTTACTTCTGAACTAAATTGCTTCTCAGAACATAGCCATCTGTAAAATTGAAATATATAGGTATTTAAGTTAAATTTAAATATTCATGTTATTTCTTCTGTTCCTAGCACTAGTGATATGCACTTTTTCTCTTCTATATATTTCAGACAGAAAGACACAATAGATGGATAACAATATACAATAGATACGTACTCAAGGAAAATTTTGCTTTTAACATTTTTAAAAATTCTAGTTTTAATTATTCTTATCTGCTTGTTTAGTACAATGTCGTGCCTTAGACAGGGAATCAGAATACTACAGTAGCTCCAAGACCAGTTAGGAAGCTATTGTGCCAGGTACTTTACATACTCATAAAATGCCATTTCTCTTGTTTCATTGCAATAGTTTCCATTGTGTACAAAACTACTGCTGAAAGGAGGAAATACAGGTTATACAAGATTAGGTTTTCATCTTATATTTTAGTTTCCTGGTTGCATGAGAGGGGTGTAAAACAATAGGTATTGACATAAAATATTATAGAGTTCACAAACTATACACAAAAGTGTGGTATAGTAATTACCACATAATAATATTTATAATAATAAATAACAGAAATATGTATAGTTTCGTACAAAGACAAAAATGTTTTTCAAGATGAATACAGCAATTAATTACCATTAGCTGTAATTGTTTAAAAAATTTTAACTGTATCATATTGATAAGTACTGTTTTTATATATAAAGGAAATACCTTAGAAAAGCTACACACTAGAGAATCATTCTATTACTCTGTCACATTACTAATGAAATCAGATAAAACTATACATATTCTTCAATAGGTTTAATATCTTGAAAAAATTTAATATCTTTGGTAAAAGACATCTACTGAAATACTTGTCAATTGGTGTATATACAAACAAGGAGAAATCCATAACAATACTTACATATTTGTAGGTAAACGTTAGTATGTTGGTACAAAATTAGGACAGTTCTAAAGGAGAAATGTGATTTTGTGCTGTATTTGAAATTACTAAGTTTATTTTATTCATTAGGAGGCTTAAATGGTCACACTAAAATGATAGGTTTTAGAATAAATTTATTAGCTTGAGTTGTAAAGTTCCTTCAATTCTTGGAGCTCCATGTACTTAGAGTAACCATTATATAGTACAGAAAGTATCTCTTTTCTGCCAGTATTTCTGGTGGTAATCCTTCAGGTCAGTCTAGATGAATCCCCAGATCTTACTGTTTTACCTTGGAGTTATTTCCTCCTTCACATGAATTTCTTTTTTCTTAGATGCATAGTAATGCCCAGCTAAAGAATGTCATATTTTGTGTGAAGCTTTTTTAACATCCAAGCCCTGAGTTCATTCCAACTGAAATTGCCCTTCCCAAGATCTGTTACTTACTATTTGGGGAAACCTTCCCTTGTAAATTGGCATCAGACACAATGACCAGTACTGTTTCGAAAAGCTGCTGAACTGTCAGAGTCTTCAACTGATCAATGTTTTGATATATAAACATGTCCTATGATACCTTGGATATTGGAAAATTTATCTGACAAGACTATTATCCAAATAGTAATAAATAACTAATTCTTATATACAGCTTTTTTCATAAAGAAAAAATTGCATATTTAATTTTAACTTGGCATATTTCCATCTTAAAATAGATAGATATCAGATATTACTATAAATCTCACAGGTAATTTTTTTTTTCAGAATATGCTGTGTTAATTGCTATAAAAGTAGATTAGCAATTTTCTCTGTTGAAAGCCATAATACATTAAAAATAATTAATACTTAAAACCACTGCATTTTTAAAGAAAACTCCTATCTCATGCTAGAGCTGAAGGTTGCATAAAAAGGCATTAATTTCATGTGATAATATTTTGCTTTAGGAGCTGTTAAACTGCAGGTAATCTTCAATAGTCAAAGAACCCAATGCTGCAGATTTTCAGTCACCTGCCTGTTCTCTCAGGCCTGTTGCAAGTCAGTACACATAGGGAAAGCTCTGTCTATTGAGGATAGTCTTAGCCCAGTTGTCTTTCCTCAGATTTTATTATCTGGGATAAAGGCATGGAAATTGATTTTTTTTAAAAAGATGTCATCTTTTTAAAATTCTCTTTAAGCAGAGTCCAGTAAGTCCATGAAGTTCCACTGAGAATAACTTAAAATAATTTGATTTACCTAATCTTCTCTGCTTCTTCTTCTAATTTTCTCAAGTGAAATACATGAAAGCGAAATGTCTTTGCTCACAGTCATGGTGCATAAACACAGTGGGCTTGCAAACCAGGTGTGCATGTGCCAGTCCTTCTCTTGCTGCAAAGCATGATCTAGGTTCTTCTCACAGGCCCTAGCCCCTACATTTGTGGGAGATGCAGTCCCTGCTGATCTCACACTCTATCAAATTTACTAATCCAAAACTACACATCTAAAGTTTCAGTTTCTAACTAATTTTTTCATATTTATGTGGCTTCTGTAATAGGGAACAGCACAGAGGGTAAGCACATTCCATCTTGAGTTCTGAGCACCACCAAAAGCTGTGAACACATCAGGACAGCTACAACAACAGTGTAAAGGAAACCTGGAGAGGACACAACTTAAATTTTCAGGTACTGAAGTCCGTTTGTAACTTAATGTTTAAGCAAAATCTATGAAAGTGAATTGAAGTCTTCTGTGTATTTCAAAAGGTACGTGGGTCAGACCAAGGCAATAGGAAGAAGGAATTTGAGAAGGTAAATGAGAACAAGTTCCTCGTTCCACTTTTGAAATTTCAAATAATTTCATAACAATTAAAGTAACTGATAGCAGAATATATTCTTAAAATCACCAGCCCTTGCTTAAAAAGGTGGGAAGACTTTATAATATAATTTGTAATTTCATTTAACTGCTGGTAGAGCCATAAAGCTATGGAAGTACTTCATAAGTTAACAATCAAATGGAAGAATTAATGTATAAGAAAGTAATAAAACATCTTTAATTTTTGATTTTCAGTCTATCTGGCCTTCAAAAGTTAAAATCATAGCTTCAAGATATGAGGAACTAGAGCAACAAGAGCAAATAAACAAACCTGTTATGCACTTAACTAAAGTAGGATTCAAACTGCACTAATTACTGTGAAAATTGACAGAGATCTATTCACAGGTTTTCAGGGAGGATATTTTTATTTGTTTTGCTCTTTTATGCATAGCAAAGCAGTAGCTCCTGTCACCATTTGAAAGGCTTTGAAGACTATGTGAGGAAAACAACCGACATGAACTGCTTTCTACTTTATTATTAGCGTGGTTCAAAAAGGGCGGCCTTGAAAGCTGCTCTTTGGGAAGTGGCTACACGAGTGCAATCCATATTTTGAAAAACATATGTGTTGTTATGCAAGAAATTCTTCCTCACCCTGCAGGCCTGCCAGGAAGAAGGCTACACTCCATACTGTAACAGATTAGTACATAGGGGGAAAAAAATAGAAGGAAAGTTACTGAATCCCCTTCAGAGTCTTATGGCATTGGACAGTCTTCTACATAGGTCAGAGGTAAAAAGTAAAGGTGAGTGGGAGAATGCTGCTACTTTGAACATAGTCTTTTCCTATATAAAGTGAATTTTCATTAGGAGATTTGAGAAGTATTTTAACAGAAACACATTAAGAAATCGAAACCAAAAGTAGACGGTCCAGACCTCCAAAAATGCAAAAGCTTCCGCTAACACACACCCTAGCCAAGGGTTTCAGAGAAACAGAGAAAGTCCTTGCCCGGGTCCCAAAACAAGCAGTCATGCCAACAAGGACCTATGCCTTGGATCAGCTGGGAGTTGGGGGGAAGAATCCTAAGCAGTTTCTGCCCCAGCCTGTTGAAAAGATTAAACTCCATCTCTGGCAATCCATAGTAAGAATATTGTTATTGATTTTCCCTTGGCTGCAATCAATGGGCAAGTGCTTCCCAGAGATGCAGCAAGGATTTCACTTTTACTAGATTCTGTGGGGTATTACAGATATACGCTTTTTGGCAAATAGAGGGAGACAGAAGCAACAAAAACATCTGCTAATATTAGTTGATGCAAAGCAAGCTTTACGTAACTATGATGTCCTTTTCTCACATTTGGTATCTCTTGTGTATTGGAGTTTTAATTTTTTTAAGGCAAGCTGCTCTTAAAACACAGTAACAATAACAGTCTACCTCTTGTCAACCACCAGGCAAGGAAAAGGATGAGTATTAGGCTCTGCCTAATATGAAAGGGAAGAGGGTTTTTACATGTCCTGACTCAATCATTCTCTGACAATTTGATTTATACTGCAGCTTTTTAATAAAACTTACATTTTCCTTCTTCATTCCTGCACAGGACCTTGGTATCATCTGTACTTTCTATAATTTCAAGGGACTCCCCTGGTTTAACTTGTAAGTCTTTAGGTCCCCATCTTCTCTGGGGCAAATCCTGGACTGTGGTGGTAGAGTAAAGAACTTTAATTTCACCTTCAAACTGCAAAAATAAAATGAAGATATACTGGTTAAAAACCATCAATATAAGGCTTATGAACATGCAGTTTTTAGACCAACATATTCCCCTTTATTATTACATTTTTGAAAATTAGGCAAATAATTGTTTATGGTATGTGCCCATGCTCACCATTTGGACTTACAAATGCTCAGATCACAGTATTTTTACAATTGTAATACTTTACCTTTCAAAGGCAAAATAATGTATTATTTACAAAGTAGGGAATACAAATTAGAGGACACCATACAGATATTTTAATCTTTATATTTTATACAAGCAAAACTTACTTTGAATTTTTTTCTGAACTCTTTCTCTTCTTTTTCCATCTTTTTAAGCTTTTGTGCATCTTTTTCGTCTGGTTTATGTTTTCCAAGGCTTGCTGATTTTGATGAACTAAAACAAGAGGTTACAGATGAAAACAAAATTAGCAACACATCTGAGGTATTGCCAACTTTTCCTATAATTTTAGTGAAAATGCATTTGCCTTCATGTGTCTTTAGTATGTTTTTTTTTCTCTACAAAACTAATATGGATAATACAACACAGATTTGGTTTCAAAAGAAATAAAATGTTGGGGTTGTCTTTCCTACACTTCTGTTCTAATGAATTCTAATGTTAATATACCTATCACATAAATGAATATGGAAAATTATTTGAATTAGCGGCTAAAGAAATGAGAACCAAAAATAATTATTTAACTGATGCCCATCACTTTAGAATCTCTAGGCAAGGACCAATTTTCATGAAGCCTATATATCTTTGGGCAGTAGGCTGAATAACATGTGTCCCACTGTGAAGGCAGCTGGAACATCTTAGCCTTTTGTACAGTAGCTGTGTTAGTCCTGTGTTCCCATAGAAGGCCTTGCTACATCAGGTAATCTGCATTACATGACCCATTTCAAGTTCTGTTGTTTTTTCTGCATCCCTGACACTGTTGACTTAGGCCAATAAGTACGGAAAGCTTTCACGCCTTATCTGCCCTTCCTGATGCTGTACCTGTAAAGTCTGCCTCTACATTCTGATCATTCCTGATCTCTGTAGGAATTGTGGATCACGGTTTCACTGATGACGAATGTGCGTGTGTGTGTGAACTAACCTAGATTTAGGTTAGGAGAGCTAACATACACAGTTCAAAGTGGTGTCTCTGACTTAATGCCTCCAGACTAGATTATTGTAGTGCACTCTGTAGCTCCACCTGAGTGGAGCTAGTGACAACAGAATGTGACACGTTGCAGTCATCTTCACAGATGCATCTGTGCTCATAACACATCTGTGCTCCAGAGAGGCCCATAACTTCCTGGTCCAGGGATAAAAGTTCCCCGAGTTGAATTTCACACCTCCATATGTATTACATACTTATAACACAGAGCACCATCTCCTTTTCTCTTAAAATACTACAGCAGCTGGAATCAAGTACTTATCCTAACAGTCCCCAGATTTTGATAAGAAGAGGACTGCATGCAGAGAATCTACAATGAAGTACCTTTAGGCCATGCATTAATTTCTACCTCTTGTCCACGAGGGACTAAATTTGTTGAAATTCGAAGCATGCTTATTTATTCTATAGTCTAATTATTATTTCAATAATAAAAGCAGAGGCAGGAAGCATTCAACTGCCATTGTCAACAGTAGGGCTAGGAGAACTGCAAAACCTAACACCACCAAATAATGCATATATTAGTAGCAATATGCCTCTAGTAAATACTTTGCAAATGTTTCACAGTGTATTACAGATTTCTAATCAGGGGAGTAATTCCTATTTTCACTTGCTTGACTTCAGGCGGTGGAGGAGGGAAGTCTGAAGAATCTACATCATCATAAACATCATTGTCTCCACAATCTGAAACAATAGTGTTCAAAAGAATGGAAAAATTATTATGCAGTCCTTGAGTAGTGAATACATTGTGTTACAATCTATGGTAGTGTAGCTAAATTGGCAAGAAATGGCAGCAAGTACGGTAGTCATTTATCATCTGTAGTAACTGGGTTCTCTGTTTTGCACAATGTACTGTTCAAAACAAACACCAGCCAACCTTTTCAGAATAAGACTCTTTATTAATAATAATAGGTATTCACTGATATTTTAATCTTCTTAAACTGAAGCAGGTTTTAGCACATGTTGACTAATGCAATAGCCTTTAATCTTCATTTTAATTAGACCATTTCCCACTGCATTGCATCAAAGTATGTTTTTGGAGTTCAATGTTAATGTACACTCAAGTACTTCTATAGCACTCTGGTCAATGCAGCATTGCTTAGAAGTGGATATGAATCACATATATGTTAGTTTTTAGGCCATCTTGCAATGCCAAAGCAGTGAAAAGAATTCTTACCCCAAAAATATCTTTGAATCACATTCAGCATATTTGTGGAGAGGAAGTAATTGTTCAACTCATCAAATCAATGGATAGAAAAATCACAATAAGATATAAAAGGTTTAGAACTCAGTTCTGGCAACAGCCTCAAAAATTGTAAGAACCTGCTATTTATTCCATGTCTGAGATGATATTTATGAGTATATGTTATCTTACAAAGACATTGCAAATGATAAAAATAACAAAAAGCATCTCTTTTAATGTTTGAAGTCCTGCATTAAGTGTTTCTTTGCAAGTGTATCTGTTCATACTTAATGCCAAATAAAATGAACTAGTGGAAATCTCACACAGAAAAATCATGACTTCTTTTAAAATACATTAAACTTTTTTCTAGAGAGCTTGCAATGTATTTGTTTCTCCTTGTCTGTAGCCAAATTAGTGACAATATTTGAAGTCTGTTTGCTAGAACTGTGTAAGCAATGGGAAATCCTGTTTCCTTCCTTGGATGTATTTTTGTGACTAGCGTGATACAGAGTAATGTATACAGAAAAAGGATCAGGAATCAATATGGAGGCTGAACAATAGGCTATTAATTACCTCTTCCAAACTGCTTTGTTGAAGGAGACATGCTGAAAAAAAAAAAAAAAAGATGCTCATTAAGTATTTGTATCACATTAATAGTCTTTTGCATCATTTAAATAATTTTAAAAAATTGCAACACAAGGGCTCCAGGTAATCTCTAGATATTTTGAAGATCCACTGATACCAGCAATATTCATGGACTAAATGTATTTGTGTCACTGAATCAAAGTAAACTGGTTCAGAACTGATGAAGGAAGGGTAAAAACACCAGTTGCTGATCTAACCTCTAGGCAAGATGGGTAGAGGATAATCCTTGCATTTTCTGTTTGGGATATTATTCCTAAAATTTGTGTTAATGAGATTAGATTTACCAGTTTATCTCAGCTACATGGTAGTGATGAGCAAAGTACATTTTAACTGAGGACATATCAAACTTACAACACTAGGGTGGCACAAAGACGATGGATTATTTTGGGGTTATTCATTAAAAAAAAATATTGGTGTATATTAATTACCAGACTTGTGCAACAAATACAGCTTGTTAAGAGAGTAATTATCGTTTGCAGATGAAAAGGAAGGAGGTCAGTGTTTTTGCACGGAAGTACCATTCTGAGCTGCAATTTGAGGCACGATTCATTAGACTGCTGTAAGAACATGTTAGTAGCATGTGATTGATGCTTTGTTAGAATTAGTTAATGTGCACTGTGATTTCCTGGCAGAATCTTACAACAAATCTCCATTATCTTCTGCCCCATTGACTTTGGTTGTTTTTTCTCGTACACTTTTCTTTTTGCCATCTTTGACCTTTAACCTCTTCAAGATTCCCCAGGACCAGATACCATCCTTATCTTCATCCTGTGATACAGACCTTCAGAGTATGCATGCAATTATCACAATGTAAAATGTAACATTCTTTTTAAAAGGTCCAGTTTAAATTCTCCATTGATGCACATGATTCTCATTAGTGCCAACAATGTATATATCACAAGGGTGAGGACACTTACCTAAAAGCTAAACACTAAAATGCTAAAGTAGAAATATGTGTGCTAGGTCATTTGTAGATATTGAGATATATTTGTAGATATAGATATTAATCTAGTGCCTTACAGTTTTCATGGTGTTACTCAGCAAGCTAATATTTTAATTTGTTATTTTCATTTCAGAGCTAGTCTGTCTAGTTGGGGATTTGGGGATTTTTGTGATTGTAGCTGATTTTGCTGACAAACCAAAATTAATTACAGGACAAAACTTCTCCAAAAGCCAAAGAACCCTTTTTTTGAGATTCATTAATCCATCCTGATGCGTACCCACTTGCTGATCATCCTAATGCTTGCTAATTATTACACCTAATTCAAAAATACTAAAAACTGAAATGAAAACCCTTTGTTAAAGAAACAAATTATTTAAATGATATAAAAAACTTACTTAGTTACATCATCTTCATCATCAATCCCATCATAAATTTCTTGATCAGAAGGAGGAGGTGGGAACATCTCTTTAACAGATCAAACAGTGAATTAATGCATTTATATTTAATGCTGCTGAATAGGATATTCATTACTGGCCTTTTAAGTATGTCAGATGTGTGTGCAGGTTGTGCAATACCCTTGCAAATGAAATCTTGCTGTAAACTAGCACAGCTTATTTATTAAAACAGTGATTTAGACTTATCCCAGTTTGGAATACCATCCACAGCATTTGGGCACTGCCAGTCACAAGAGCATGACTACTGTAAACAAATGCATTTACACTGTATTCAATGAAATTTTAAAGGGCTGATTTTAGCCCAGTCATTATGATGACTGATGACTTTTAGATTTTTGTGTGGGTGTCAGACCAACACTCTCAGCAAGTGACATCTTGTGTTCATCCACAGGAGTCAGAGGCAATGCAAGGTAAGCTTCCCATTTTGGTCTCAGTTCTGACCTTTGAGCCCCACCTCCTTCAGTGCAGGGTTGGCTCAGTTTGCATGTCCAATTCTAGCCACTGGTCAGAGTGATCAGTGAAATCTGTACTTAGCTGGCAGCAGCTTCACACAGGACTGCCAGGGGATGCTTCAGTTGTGACTAGTATCTAAACTCTAAGCTGAGAAGATGAGCTGTGCTCTTGTGATCAACAGAGAATGCTACATAAATATATGTGCTACCAAAGAGGAAACTGGGTTTGAATGTGTGTTCCTGACAGTGTGAAACTGCTGTAGTCATACTGGTTGGGACTCCAGAGTATTGCTGAACCTGAAGATCCCTTTAACTCTGTCAGCAAAATGCAGCCTTAATAGGTAATATTACTGGTTGTTTCAGAACTGGCTATCTCCTGCCCAAACTTCTTGGCCATTTTGCCAGGTATCTGTGCTGTTTTATGGGATGATCTACCTTCACACACACACACACACAAATATGAAGTGTATTCATCTTCTGGCATGCTTCTGATTCACAGTATCTGAAGACAAAACTTCTTTCTTGCCCTTTCCATAGGTGGAAGGAAAGTTAATTTGGCCACTATACCTCCTTGTTTGTTGCCTGGTAGCTAAACATTTAGCATGCTTATGGATAATTACTGCATTATTTGGAAGCTGCAGAGATCTGGATTTGAAGGTAAACAGTAAACAGAAATAACTCTCCCCCAAAAGTGTATGTAGAACTTACTTCCAGCTCCACTGTGACCACCACTCTGACTGGAAAAGCAAACGAGAGACATTTTAGATAAAAACAGTCATCCTTTGCAAAAAGAAAACACCATGATCACCCATCATTTTTGCAGTTATTAGTTCTAAACCTTTTGGCTTTGGCACTCCTCTGCGTTTCCAGATGACCACTATAAATTCTGCACTGGAATCTCAGGCACATGCTTGTGTGTTCTGTATGGACACCAACTAAATGTGCTGGTTCTTTCTTTCTCTCTGTTTTCACCACACTCACACCAATTTCTTACAGTCAAATAGCAGCTGCATTCTCACTAATGCTAAAGAAAATGTGTCCTGTAATTCACAAGGGAACTTGCTCTTAGCTGAGGAGAGATTAACTTTTAGTAGATTTGGATAAAGAAGAAACAGATACTTTTTTTTTTTCCCCTTGAAATTAATTCCTTACAAATCAGAAAAGAGAGAATTTTAAAATATCGTTTACAGTAATTCAAGGGATTATAAGAGAGAGAGTTATCGATACCATCTTTAGTTGATGTGAAAAAAAAGGACAGTATTTTATAAATAAAGCTGTGAAGCAAATTCTCTGTTTGCATAAATCAATGCAGATATTTCAAGCCAATGAAGGTGCACATTTTGACAGAAACAGAACATTCAATCCTAATTGTTAGTAACTGTTAACAACTGTTTGCTATTTCCAATAGTGTGATTTTCAAAAAAATGCAAACAGATATCTACAGCTACAACAATTTACTATATTGAGAATATATTCTTGTTAGTATCTTTAAACTAAAGTAGAAAGTATGACTAAGGATCATAGGATAATTCATGTTGGAAGGGATCTCAGGAGGTCATGTAGTCAAACTTGATGCCAACAGGAATATAATCTGACTGAACACTAAGGGCATCCATACCATTTAGATTCATCCCTTATGAGGGGATTTTCTTGAGGTGAAATGGTAAACAAATTAATTTATTGCTCAAATAGCTTTCATTGGGCAATGCTTTAAACCTCTAACTGCGTGTTTCTAGCATTTCAAGGATTCCATAACAGTAACTGAAAAAAAAAACCTGATAGGTTCACAGTAACAGGGATTATTTCCAGGTCAGAGCCTTACTTAAATTTATACATCAAAACAAGATATTTGTTAAACTCTTGCACCAAGAAATCCTGAAATACAACAGCCCTAGTCACTTATTAATTTTGGAATATTAATAATACTACCGATAATGAGATAAAATTATTTGGTCAAGAGGCTTTCTTTTTAGTACAGCATTCTTACAGTGGTTTCAAAACATGTTGATATATGTCAGACCTTGCAACAATTCATGCTCATGAACTGAACAGAAGGCCATTAATCACTACAGAAGATAAAAGTGTCAAAATACAGTTTAAAGGATTTAATGAATCCAAGCCATTCATTCATCGTTCCAAGTTCCTTACGCTGTTATTTTAATATGCAACAGTGTAAGTATTCTTGTTTGCTTTTGAATTCAATACATTTTCTAAATTCCTTGCATTGAGGTTGCTAATTGTAGTGCTTGCCATAGGGAAAAGGACTGGCCAAAGATACTTCTGCAATGAAGTACCTAATGCTCGGATTACCTAAAACCTAGAACGACTAAAGCAACTCTTCTGGCTAGGCTATGATGCTGTGAGACCATATGTGTAGGTCAGGTCATACACCAATGCGTAAGGAGGAAAACTGACACTGAGCAACCTGGAAAAATACCAGATGCAAAACCATGTTGGTTGCTTAAAGAATGCCAGCCTGAAGGCAGATCTTTCCAAGTGCTGTTTTTAGAGCTCATGGGGACGTTCTAGCAGCTGACGATCAGCTGCAGCCAGCAGCCAGACGGCTGTGGTCCCTTTATTCCAGCCAGTACTCGAAGTTAAGGTGCTGGGAAGCAGTAAAAGCAGGTGTAATGGCTGGGAGTTTCAAGGTGATTGTCCTACACTTTGGAATCCTCTACGTCCATATGCAGATCTCTGACCTGAATCCTGGAGTATGTGTTTCTGCGCATCAGGACATATAATGGAGAATGAGCACTAGTTTGTTCCATCACATGACAGAAGTGGACTTTTATGTGAGGTGGGGTAACAGAGGTACCACCATCATATTGGGTCATGTGATAGCCTTGAGTCTTGTCACAAGATCACTAGGATATTTCCCTGCCAGCAAGTTTGATATGCTGCTGGAGATGGCAATTCTCTAGCTGCAGATCTACTTGATGTGAAAAATATGGCACATTGAAGTAGAGAGTCTGCAGCGCAGTACTGCATTGCCAGTATGCGTGAGACTGTGCCGTAGAGGAGAAGCTTCTGATTAAGTCAAAAAAATATAGCTCATACCCAGCTCATGGGGTGTTATAGGCCTTATTTTTCAGGACTAAACACATTAGCCACACTCTCTTCTAAAGGGCCATCCTAGACATGCCTTCAGAAGTCCCTTCTCTTCAAAAGGAAAAAGTCAGTAAGGCTCATAGTTTGAGATCAATGAGGGTGGTCAGGAGTTCTCCAGTGCAGCGAGTGTTGCCATTGCTTTTAGAGCCTTTTTATTGTTGCATGTTAGTAAGGGCAGAATGTGACTTCAAAAGACAGAACAAGAAAAGAAAGGGAGGGAAGAGAATGGCACTTCCCGCAGGTGATCTGTAATCCTGCATATTTTGCCTTTTTTTTGGTTTTGGACTGCAAAGCTGTAGGTCATCTTCCAATAGTATAGATTCCTCCTGAGTATGAGTACTTATAAGTGTTGGATTCCAGAATACATTCTTGTTCCTCTGACTATTTCAGTTTGAATAGCTCTGTTCCATGTTTCTGCTATAAATGGCTGTTCTTTTGTGACAAGAGTCTGCTTTGTTGTTGCAATATGTACCTGCTAATGCATACAATACATACCTGCTAATACTGTCTTGCTCTCCAACATCATCATACACTTCTTGATCACTCTCTGAATGTTTCACAGCAGGTCTGGTAGCTGGTTGTTGCTTTCTTTTTAAGGAATCATAATCAATCTCCACAACTGTTGTTTTAATGTATCCATCTAAATGAATGAAACCATGTAATTAGGCAGAGAAAATTTTAAAGGTCATTGTAAAGGGATGATTTTAACCAAACGTTAGAATCAGCAATTGAATTGTTTTTATGATCTTTGAAAACTTTCAAAGAAATATCTCATTCCAAGCAGCCATAGCTTGAGTCTCCGTCTACACAATTACAAATCTCAGATTTGTCTCATATCTTGACCCAAACCCTCCTCTGCTAGTATCAGGTTAACCTCACCTTTATTTGCTTCCCAACTACAACAGGAGAATTTTCTGTGCAGAGTCCAGGAATCATGGGGCAAGCTCCCTTTCTTAGCTAACCTGCAGTCTTGTGACATATTTTAGTGCGGTCATAGAATCGTCTAGGTTGGAAGGGACCTTTCAGATCATCGAGTTCAACCGTTAACCTAACACTGCCAAAACCACCAGTAAAACATGTCCCTAAGCACCATGTCTACCTGTCTTCTAAATATCTCCAGGGATGGCGATTCAACCACTTCCCTGGGCAGTACCAACATCCATGGATGGAGACTCCGCCACCTCTTTGGACAAACTGTTCCCTTGCTTGATCACCCTCACAGTAAAAAAGTATTTCCTGATGTTCAGACAGAATTTCATGTGTTTCAGCCTGTGACCATTGCCTCTTGCACCACTGGAAAGAGCCTGGCTCCATCTTCTTTATACCCTCCCATCTGAGCCTTCCCTTCACCAGGCTGAACAAACCCAGCTCTCTCAGCCTCTCTTCGTATGGGACACATTCCAGTTCCTTAATGTCTTTTTACATCCAGTACTACCAAGTACTCAGCTGGTTCTACACGTGTGAACTGTCTTACTGAACTTCTTGTCATTTTAGTCTCCTTAAAAATCAAGCAAGTGCTTTTAATAACTTTAATTGATTTTATGAACTGGTCTTTTGAAGTCTTTGCTATAACCCAGGACTGAGATTATCAACACCTTGTCATACTCATAGATCCACTGATGATATTTCTACAATTCAAGAAACATCTTGGATTGCAGACAAAATTAAATCTAGAAATCAATCAGAAACTTTCCGTAGGAATAGGAACAAGTAAAACACTTAAAACAGGACCTTATATTCTCTGCTTCTATTTTAGGAACACCCATGTTCCTTTTAATACAAATACATGAAAAAATGTGATCCTTCTTACTGGCACAGAGCCAAGTTGTGATGCTATTTGAAGGCTGACATGAAATTACCTCTCAACAGGTCTATGAAGATCCCAACATATTGTTCCTAACTTATTCTAGCTCCTGTAGATGCTACATTATGTTGTAAAATAACTTCCTACTATGGATTGAGCCTCGCATTCCAGCTAAGCACAGGAGGGTGAGTTGTGGTAATTATTTACTTTGGTGTCCAGTGACTCAGCCCTGGTAAGGCGACTCTTTGGTGTAATGGTCACATGTTTGCTGTCGTACAGTGAAAACATTCAGGCGCACAGTGAAGAAAGAGAACTCACAAGATCCTTTTATCCTGCCCAGCCACTTTCCTTCTGGGTTGTCTGTGAGGCGAATAATTTCAATCTCATCCCCTTGTTTGACAGTCAGCTCATTCTTCCCTCCCTTGTGGTCAACACAAGCTCGTGCCTGATGAAGGACTTGGATGGGTCCCGTTAACTGCACAGAAGAAGCAACAAAAGAAGTCACATGTGGAAAACTGAAATTCTTTCCCAAACATTCAGACAAAAGAGAATATAACAATAATGATGATCACTTGTTTCATTGACATTTGAAATAGTCTAGGCAAATAAACAGAAAGGCATCAATCCTATCCCCAACTACCCAGTTTAAATTAATAATCAGGAATGAAAAGAGAGGGCACCAGCATAGCAGTAAGGCAGCTGAAGAAGTGACTGGCAAAATCACGGTGATACCAATAGGCTAACCCATGGAGCCTTATACAGGTTCACAAAACATACGCATATTTAATCCCAGTGGGCATCTCCATGTAGTTTCAGCAGAACTACTCATATGAGCAAATATTCATTAACATAAATAAGTCTACCACATAATGTTCTGTGTTTACAATTCTGCTTTATAAACAATCCTACAAGTACTCAGAAGAGATGATCACAGTGTTTACTGGAATTCAGGATTCTCTTTGTGAGATCTTTAATATGTGTTACAGAAAACCACTTTGGATTTTAGTATCTTTGGCTTTAAGGTATATGTGATTTTTCAGAGGCATGTGACTGTTGACAGTTATAGACTAGCTTGGGAATATCTATCCTGTATAGAAGTCAAAGAAATGGGAAAGAAAATATGCACTAAAATATATTTGCTTTCATTTAAGAATAACAGCATACTTTAATGGCCGCAAGAGAGCAGTCTGCAGTCTAAAAGCGTCCAGTGCGCTAACGACTGTGCTTCACAGGAGTGGTCTGAAAAATAGACTTGGGGCCTGACAAATGCCAGCTAACTCACTATTATTAACTATTAGTATTTTCTTCTCCACAGCAGACTAAGGCCATGATGCGAGAGAATCACCATGGCTTTACTGTGTACAGAGTATAACAGGAAGAAAAACAAAGCTGCCCACTATGTACAATGACCCTGAGAGAAGCACAGTGGAGCATTGTGAACAGGCATTAGTTAACACAAAATGGTTGGGAGATTTGTAAGCTGTGGGAGCATGCTGACCACTAGCTGTATAAAAATGATATAAACCAGAAAGAACTCTCTCAACATTTAGCCTGTAGGCTTTGACAGTGACTGTAGCTGTCCTACATGTGCCTAGTTCCCTTCCTCCCCATTTAGGCTGGAAGTTCCTTTAGGTCCATTTAGACCACAGCAAGGGCAATGTGTTGTACTATAATGTTGAAATCTCTCAAGGGCTGGATACTCTGAAAGAAAAAATACTAAGTATATGGGATACAAATCCCACTTTTATTAAGGACTTTTGATACTGTTCTAGTGACATAAATGCTTTTTAAACAGAAAAGTGAAAGGAAACGTTTTTAAGGCTTTTTTACATAGAAAGAACGTGAGAAGGGAATTTAATGAAAACTATATAAGCACTGAAAAAATGTCTTTGCCCACAGTGCAGACCCCAAAGTCAAGCACATGCCAAATGGAAAAGGGTAGCTTAAACCTTTATTCAGAATTTATCCAGGTGCTTGAACTACCAAACATAACAAATAGTTTTGTAGCCAGCTGAAAAGTGTATTTTGAACTTGACAATGCCAAAGAATGTTTTTTACATGTATTTGGCCAGATTACAAAACAAAAAGCTTACTTTGAACTTCTTCCTTATTTCATGCTCTTTCTTTTCTTTTTCCTTTTGTTCTTTCTTCTCTTGGTCCATTCTTTTCTTTTCTTCCTTGTCCCGCTTCTTCTCTTTTTCCCTTGAAGATCTGAAAGTGCATTGCCGGGATTGAATGTAGCAGGGAAGAAAATCTCATTAGAGCATTCTTACCCAAGGTTAGCAAAGAACCACATGAGGTGGAAAAACACTTCTCCCAGTGAAATGAAAGCTACCGATTCTAAACCCTAGTGTGGCAGCAATAGATAGAGTAAGCAGCCCTTTCTCTTATATTACGTATATAATTTAAAGTGGCTGTCCTCAAGAGGATGATACACCAGAAAAGGTTATTTGGAGGTAACAGACTGGCTCTACATGTGCATGTCCAAACATCTCTGAGCTAATTTTGGCAGGCAAGCTTGGAAACTGGTAGCAGTCTAGGTGTTGTGGCACTGGCTGCAGCTGTTAAATATTTACCCAGGCCACCAGTGGTCAATGCAGCCCAAACTGAAGCATGAGCTACCACTGGACTGAAGTTTGAGCTACCACTGGACTGAAGTTTTAAAACCAACTGCAGCCTATTCCAGCAGTCTACACAAACGACAGTCAGTATTCTGCACTGCATCATAAACGTGTCTATCACACCAGGGAATATTGCCTGCTGTGCCTCATGTACTGGGAAGTTCTGAGATCTGGGCCCCGGGATGTAATTAGGATTACAGCTACAGCTCTGCCATTTGCTGCCAACAGCTTGGCTCGAAGAGCTGTGCTCTACAAACCCTATGGAACTGATTGAGTGAGACTCCCTCCTCTTCCTTTTTTGGTACTTTTGCTGAACTGATATGCTCAAATTATATTAAAAAAAGACTGAATAAGGATTACTTGTTTTAGTGACTTGTTTAGTCACTAAACTTGTTTAGTTTTAAAATTAGGTATTTTCAAAGGGAATTCAACAATAATTTTTTTGCTGAAAGTCATTCTACATTTGAAACAAGGTATTTTTGTGTAGGAACATTAGACTGTTACTTACACCAAGGGATTTAGAGCTTTTCTTTGGCTGTGGTCATACAGTAATCCCATACACTTAGACATTAACAGGGCAAGGGCATCCTCAAAGCAAAGGGCTAAATGGCAGAAGAATGACCAGTGCTCGTATTCTGGCTCTGTAGCTATGCTAGGGAACTCAGGCCATGAGAATGGTAAATCCAGCCTCTCATAGGAGTTCTAAGTACATTTATCTAGAAAGCAAGAAAAACAATCACAACAAAAGATCTATCTGGGACCATAGTACCAAGGGGCCGAGCTTATTTTTCCTCTAGGCTGTAATTCCAAACAGTGATCCAGACGTATTCCTTACATCAGAAATCAGAATTCTGTTATCTAGATCACAGTAAACACATCATTTTATTGCAGGAGTTTTTCCAGCCCAGGACATAGCAGATCTAAATAGGACCAAACCTGTGAACAACCTGACTTTCTCTAGGTGAAATGAATGAACACAGTAATACCTGGCAGGGACTGCAGTGGAGTCACATGTTTGTGCCAGATGAATTATCTTTGATAGCAAGCTTCTGGTAATAAAGATACAATAGGTTACAGAGTTTAAAATTACTACCTGATGTCATTTATGTCTTCATACATTTCTCCATCGCTTCCTTGGCCCTGTAAGAAAAATTCCATTTTCAATGGCCTAGATGCATTTGCAAAGACATGAAGAAAATGGACCTGCTATGTAAGCTTCATAAAAATTATATAAAAACATTTACAGCAAAACGTAAATACAAATTATTTAATCTTCCCAAACCAAGTTACTACATTATTCAATCCCACTATTCTTTTTTTCTGATTTTGTTTGTACTGTACTACAGCTCTAAAGTCCTGCATTGTTACAATCACACTAGCACATCTCTTAATCCAAAGTGGATGTTTTAAAGGCGATTTTAAAGCTTTAAAGCTTTTTAAGGCAATGTTTTAAAAGTTTGTACTGGAAAGTCTTTATCTGTGTTGATGGTTGCACTGCCATGATGAAGATGCCAGGGTTAGCAGTAGTTAAACTGGAATGCTGGGGAATCTAAATGGGATAGCAGAGACTGTTTTAGTCCTGATATGGCTAGATACTTAAAGACGTGATACAAACCTGTGCTTAACTGAAACAAGTGGTTTATTACTAGAATAGAACAGGGCCCTTGTTTCTGGAAAATTTCAGTGAAATGAAATGTCAGTGGAAATAGAAGGGTGTTTTTTCTTTTTTTTTTTAAAATTATTTTTTGGCATCTAGCCAGCTTTGATAATTAGTTCCAGTTTGCTCTGCTTACCCGGTTTTATTTCTGTCCTTCACAATAATTAAGTGCTTCTACAATTTACTGTAAATATATACTGGATTCATTCTGCCATTAGTTTTCTAATACGTTGAAGGAATTTTACTAAATTTGTAAGTTTGTGCTAAAAAGTATAGGTTTATTGTGAAGCATAGCACTTACCCCCTCTGTATTTCCATGACCTATATCACAAGAAATAAAAACAGGGTGTTTATTTTTTGCTGTACAGAAAACAATTCTAGCATTAACTATTTACAAATTGCTAGTAATACCAGTGAAATTAACTAGAAATATATGCAGGCTTCTAGCTTTTAATGAGGGTATGAATGCAAAAATCAGAGTTTTTCCAGGTTGCTTTTGTAGTATACTGTAAAACAGAAATATCTACAAAATAGCATATTTCACCATGTATTTTTGAAAGTGGAAAATGTTTTAAGGATTCTTTCGTGACATTGATGAACTTACCTATGCGATTTGTTTACAAAATGCCTATTTATAGAAGAAAGTAGTTGTTAAAACCTTAATTAAACTGAATAGACCTCAAATAACTTGCTCACACTAGCCCAGCCGCTGAATAAGGGGGCCAAAGGCTCTTTTGCTAAGCCAGCCTCTACCCTGGGCTGCAGAAGGAGCTCTGTCAATCTCCTTACACTGCAGGTAGTTAGGTCAGAAAAGAGCTTGGGCCCAGTTTCAGCTCTGCAGCCTGCATCACGGCTGTACGGCAGGGACGGCTAGCACACTAAAGGAAGCATACTGTGCCTGGCACAAACCAAGTCCTCTCGAGGAGAGATCAGAAGGCAGATTGAAATTCTTTGTGTCACAATCTGCTTCTCTGGCTGCTTCTGGTACAATATAGGGACTCGCTGCCTCTTATTGAAGGCAGACCACAAAGTGGCATTAAAAGCACAGTCAACAATTACTTTTTAATCAAGTATAAAATAATGCCTGCTTCACCAGAGCACGCAGCTTCAACTCTGACAGAGCAGCATTCATTTGCTACAGATTTGAAAATCTGGTAATTTACGGTCCCAGCATTTTACTAACCCCCAAAAAGTGGGTAAGAGAGGAGATATTTAAAACAGCTCCTGAGAGTCTGTCATATTAATTATAGAACATTTAATGTTATGATACAGCAATTTTTACTGATAAAACTGTAGAACCAGCATAATTAGCTACACAAGTCGGTCATGAATGCAATAATAATAATAATGATAATAATAATAAATACAATATGCTTACAGCTTCATATCGCTGCTATTAATTAAAACGTATGCATCTTACCCTGTGAAACAAATTCAACATCATCATAATTTTCTTCATTGTCTGGCGTTCTGTAAATACGAAAAAGAGGACATATGAAACCTATAAAGATGGTTTGATGATTGCATTTTCATTCACTACTGTCCTGGTGCTTTTTCCAGCTATTTTATACAATGGCTGGACAGTCTGTTGAGAGCTATATGCTACTTAAGTACCCATGAGATTCCCTAAATGGTTCTTCCTGACTGTGACTCTGTTTTCCACATGGGGACACCTTGATCCTGAGTATAAAAGGAGAAAATGAGCCAAAAGCACTCAGATGCCATGGAGATGAGCGTGGTATGAAAAATATAGGCAGATGGGCTGACTGAGTGGAAAGTATCTGTTGGGCTTTTTAACCATCTTCACAGGTGCAGGCTTCTTACACAATGCACAAGCAGAATGCTAGACTTTTGCCCAATGTTAAATAAAGCTCTAAGACTTGCTCCTTGACTTGTAGAACTTAAAGTCTAAACAAGGGAGAAGAGAAACAGTGGTATAAGGTTAAGCCAGGTCACAGGTTTCTGATGTTGTTGGATTTAAAAGTGCTGTCAGACTGAGGGAAGCAAGAAATTGAGAATGTAACTAATAATAATATCAGGATATTTTAACTTGATTAATAACTTATAATAGTTGAAAGAAAACTAGAGCTGACAGTCATCATCAACGAGGTGCAATCAAAGAAAGGACTTGAAAGCAGAAAGTGATCTTTTAAAATCGGCTTGATGGGGGCTTGACGGAGACATGGTGGAAGGGAACGTGCCAGCACCCAGGCACACGTTTTCAGCCGAGGGGCAGGCAGGAAGGGGACAGCAGAAGCACGATCTGGAGGTAAATCTCGCAGGTCCCTGAAGGCAAAGAGGACACACTCGGCTCCCAAGCACTTGGCACGGAGGGTACCCAGGCGGGCTGGCTGCGGCCACTAGATGGGGCGGCGACGGCAGCGCCCCCGGGGCCGTCGCCACAGCCCCGGGCGCGGCGGCAGCAGCGGCGGCAGCAGCGGCGGCAGCGGCGGCAGCAGTAGCAGCAGCAGCAGCGGCAGCAGTAGCAGCAGTAGCAGCAGCAGCAGCGCGGGACTGATGTTCTCACACCACCCGCACCGAGACACGGTGTGTGTACTGGCACACACCCTCCAACGCCTGATATATTCTCCCCGTCTGCCGCTTGCCGCTTGCTGCTACGTGCAGTAACTGCTGGCCAGGGAGCAGCTCATTATTCACGCTCAGCTTGTTTCCGGTCAGTTTTGACATTAGGGTGAAGTACTTTTAACTCTTCGTCGCTGGGATCTCTTCGTCGTCCCCTTTCGTATGCAGCTGTTCGAACAAAGATAAAGAAAGGAGCCCCATATACCACAGAGGCTTCCCGCTGCTGTGGCAGCAGGCCACAACGTGGCTCCTAGTGCAGTTTCACAACCAGCGCTGAGCTCAGTGCCTCCGGCTTGCAAAGGTGCTTCCTGGGGTATCAACTGATAGACCTGATCCTGCTGGGCCTCTTCCCCCAGAAAAATGCAGGGGAAATCTTCAGTTATTGATACAGCTGATTTTCTGTCAGTGGATGAAGTCTTTGAACCCTTCTGAATCAAAAAACCCCGTGGGATGCCTGTTGCCTCCTCCCTCCCCTTATCAATAGGGCAGAAAAAGAGTGTTGTTATAGATAAGACACTTTAGGGAAACAACTGCATAGATGGAGGGTTCGAGCTATTAAAAACCAATTCCAAACAGGCCAGGGACTGGGCAGGACAAGGAAAGTGGTGTGGGACCTCACTCCCCCAGAAACCTGCAACACCTCCAGCCTTAATCTGCTGCTGCATGAGAAAAGTAATAGGCAGGAAAAGGTGAGAAAATAAAGACCGTGAGGTTTATGTTCACTTACATTGTTTCAGAGCTGGGCTTGATGTTTCTGGGAGGCAGACTGGGAGCTGCTGGGGACTGCAGGGATGGGTGAGAGGCTGGTGGAGGAGGTGGCAACTGCGTAGCAGAGTGTGGTGGAGGTACAGGTGGGGGGAGTGCTGCTGAGGAAGGTGCTATCTGTTTCAAACCTTCATTTTTAGGGCCTGAAAAAAAAGCAGAACAGACTGAATTTACCAAGCAAACAGCTGAGGAAGGAACCTCGCTGTTTACATGAAGTATTAGGATAAAATATCAGTACTGCACACACCCCAGAGCAAATACATTTTATTGAACCTGCTTCTTAGGTATATTTGGTGCCTTATCTTACCAGAGTAGAGAGGCTGTGCCTAGAATTATGTACTGCCTACAGAAGGCCTTGACAATGTCTTTGCCAAGACATGAACAAGACACAAAAACATCAGTTCATCCGGTATATAAGCTCTTATGCTTTAAATTATCATTTAATTCTAAAATTTGCTTGAAAAGACCAGCTGCAGAGTTTCACATGAGCACTGAATTTCAAGGGAAGGGATGATTTGCATCGACGAAGAGGTGTACGGGTCTCTGTACATCTTCAAATACCTTTGTAACGTGAGCTGTAAATGGCTGGACTTAGTTTTCTGGGAAGGCCATAGTAGAAAAGTGGCAGTTTGAGAAGCTGCACAGAAGTTACACCCTCAACAAACAGGTACAGCCTTAAAAACAAGATGATGCAGTGCATCACGCACAGAAGCCATTATTACATGAGTGGGCTGGTGTGCATGTGTGCTGCAATGAAGTCATGCTCCATGTACAAGCCACAACCAAACCATAGTAACCATTGCTTTGAGAGTTCACATTGGGAGAAGTTATTCAACACAACCAAATGAAATGACTATTTGGATGCCATGATGTTAAACCTAGAATTTTGTTTAGAATAACATGAGTGGATTAAAAGCTACTCAGAAAGAGTTGTCCCCAGCTGTATGGAGGGAAGTCCAACAAAATCTGAGGAAGAGGAGAGCAGAAGAAAAAAGCAAATTCACAGTTCAGTTAAAACAATTACAATTGAAAAGAACCCCTTTGTCTTCTGGAGATTTTCTTCAAGTTCACACCTGTGCTGTGGAAATTAAAATCTTGTCAATAAACTTTCACCACGTTGGAAAAAAGGGGCTTAAACACAGCACAGTGACAAATACTTAGTAACGCTAAATATCAAGATTGAAAGTTACAAAAAATACTGAAAGAGCTTTCTTTAGCTGCTTGGGAGTCTGAATTTCTGTCCCTCGGATAGACAGGACAACAGGAATTGATAACTATTAGAAGGACCTCTTGTGTCTCACAGAAATCAAAGTGAAATTACCAAGCTTTGACAGTTTTTCTGCTTACTAACAAAGAACTCAAAAATTTCTGGATAAATTAGGCTTTATGGCTGCTTGGACAAACTTGCCAACATACACGTCAACAACACTGCTTTTGAAACATATTAAGTTCTTCCATTACTTAAACAGCAAAACACTAAAAGTTCCAACACTGCTGATTACACAGGTGAATTCTTTGGTGTTTTTGTTCAGGAACATTCAACTTGCAAAAGCATACCCTTATGATTTAAGATATTCCAAGATTAAAGTTGTATGGTATGACATATCTTTTTATTCACATATCTTTCTGGCATTTTATTCAAAATTACAGGCTAAAAGTCAAGTGAAGTAATCCTTTCACTTAGTACTGAGAAGGCTACAGCAGTGTTAATGTGTGCCAGATGGAGAGACCCCAGTGGAGAAGAGTGAGAGTAATTAGAGGTCTAGAAAACATGAATTCCTGAATATATTGAACAAATGGTGATTGTTTTGGGAAATATGGTAAGACCAAGGGAGAAAAAAATTAATACCTACACCTTTGGCAAAGAAGAAAGGGATAATTTTTTTAAATTTTTTTTTCTTCATTTC
This sequence comes from Limosa lapponica baueri, assembly GCA_002844005.1. Taxonomy (NCBI): domain Eukaryota; kingdom Metazoa; phylum Chordata; class Aves; order Charadriiformes; family Scolopacidae; genus Limosa; species Limosa lapponica. The sequence continues at coordinate 273,510 of KZ506087.1, read as the reverse complement.
CATGAAGGCGAAAAGTAATGTGTCTAAAGGCCAGCAAAATTTGTTAGGAGGTGCTTTCTAATACTGAAGGTAGAATTTCCATGGCTTGAGATCAATGTTGAAGGAGTAGGATAAACTTATAGCATGATTAAGTTCTAGTACAGTTGTCCTTATCCTACACAGAGGGATGGACAAAACAACTTCTTTATGTCCCTTCCAATTCAATGATGACATCCTCTGTTGTCCTATATTTTATAAGACATCACCTTGAAAATACTTGCCTGAATATGGAGTCCAACAGCTAGAGACCTACTTAAATATCATTTTGGGTAAAACGTGTCTTCCAGAAAGATGTCCCACTTGTTTGAAGATGGGGGAAAGAGTGTACCATTACATTAACTTGTGTTTGGTTAAGTTTGTTCACTATTGAAATCTGCATCTTGTTGTTTGCTAAGTTCATCTGGCTTTAGGTTCCATTACTTTTATTTCTACCTTTGCTTAATAGATCAAAAACGTTTTTATACCCACTATTTTCTACCCATATTGGTATCGATACCACCAAACTTAACCAATATCTCAGATTTCTTTTTGATAACTTTAAAGAACCAACCGTTTTAATCTCAAGGCATTTGCTTTTTCAATCTAGCAATTAATTTGTAGCTATTTCTGTAATTCTCCAACTTTTCGAATATTGTAAAAAATCTGGCACTGGTATTCTACACAGCGTGCACTTGTCTGCCACATGCAGTGACGAAAAATACAAGTCATTCTTCATCTGGCCATATCTTTACTGCTTGCATCCAGGAGGTTTCAGTATTTTCTCCGATTACCATCCCTCCTCCTGTTTTAGAAGTACAGATACCTGAATCTCAAACTAAGGCCCATTAGCAAAAAGCTTTTACTCAAAAACTTTGCAACTATATGAAGATTCCTTAAGGGTAAAACTGCAAGAATTTAGGGTCACAGGATGACAACCATTATGGATTAGTCTTTTTTGCCGCATCATTGTCCTTACTCAACTGTAGAGTTGTTTATGATGTCTAGATTTTTTCCCAAGGCATTACATTACCTCATTTCACAGGTATGATTTACACTGCTTCCTTCTACATGTATATTTTCATTTTTGTACAGACAAACTTTTTTAAAATGAGCCAAGATAACACATGATTGTGCTTTTGTTGTATCTGAGTCTCTGAGGACTGTGTGTTCACATTTAACTCTTCACAGTTTTTATTCATCCACAGACTTTGTCAGCTATAGTCTCTTATTGCTCTGAAATCCCTGATAAAGTTGAATAACACTGACAATCTAAGCACATATCTGCAGTTGAATTATTTTATGCAGATTCTAACCAATTAAAGAAACTGGAAAGGTTTTTTTCATAAAAGGTATGTTAATTGGTATTAATTATACTCTCAAATTATTGTGTTTTAAAAGGGAATCGTATATCAGTTTTTTCCGTGGTTATATTTATGTTGCCCTGGTACGGTGTTGTGTATATACACAACATGCATACATGCATTATGTCATCGTACAGCATTACTGCATTGTGATTAGTTTGTAAGACTAAGGTAAAAATTCTGCCCAAGTCTCTGACATCATCTGATGTCTCTTAAGAGCCAAATTCAGGCAATAGGAAACTGAAGGAAAGGATGCCACACGCATTTTAGATTCAGTGCTTATTTTTAAGTGTAAGGGCTGAACAACCTGTCCCTTTTAATTTATGTACATTGATGGAATCTAACAGTAACTAAATTGTCATCATAGTAATGGAAACACTGCTTTTTTATTTTCTAACTATTAGAAGTGACTCTTCCATGCCTTTAGAGTTGTAGTTACCTACACTTACATTGACTGAAACTGATGTGGGTGTAAACTGTTTTAATTCTAATACTGAAAATAATGGGATGAGTTAGGTAGGAAGGTGACATTCAGTATGAAAAAGCTGTTATAATCAGTCCCACAGAGCCAAAACTGTCATAATGTTTCAGTAGTGCTTTGTTTCCTCTTTTAATGGAGCATTTCATTTTGACTCCAGTTCCATCTTTTTATGTCTCTGAGACACTTGGTGCTCTGAGAACATGGAAGAGCTCTGTGCAGGTAGTGGAACTGAAGTCACCTCTGGACACTCAGAACAAGGAGTGAAATTGAAACCACATCCTGGCTTCATATGCACCCAAAGCACACCCTCATCACAGGAAATGGTGTTAAGGACCATCAATGTATGGTAGCTTTGACCACTAACACCTCAGTTTCCAAATAGCCTCTCCTTGTGACTCTCAGCTTTTTCACATGCTGTGCCACACTAAGGAAATAGATGCAGAAACTGAAGCTCTTCACAAAGAAATGAAAGAAGAGATGAAAAGGAAAGGGTTCCTCAAAACCTGTGCAGCTGTATAGCAGTTAAGAGAAATCTGCCATAGAAACTGTCCATAGAAAATGCCAAATACCCCAAGCTGCTGCTTGTTGTATTAAGCTTTAATTGTGCCCAGAGCTTCAGTGCATACAGCCGAACTGCACACAGAACACTGGAAACACTTCTCTTGTGTTCTTGGCGAACCTTCTCAAACAACTTCCATACGTGCAGTGACCAAAAGGTCACCTACATTCTTGGGGAATGTTTGTGAATCAGGAAGTTCAGGACACTGAAGTTGCCTTGATGTAAAACTTGCAATTTTGACCCTTTCCATTCCTGGCTTGTGAAAGAGAATTGATACCTCTTTGGTAGCTAACATAATATCTAAAGAAAGAATTAGCTATTTGGAATCCATGCAGTCTATGTAGTTAAAAGCAAGTTTCAGGGCAGGATGAGACAAAGATATCCATATTCTCACCCTGCTGAAATCTTCAGTGCTGTCCTGAGATGCTGTATTACTCTGTCCTGAGATGCTAATACCAGAAATATGTGGCAAACTGAAAGAAAATCCCAGCAGTGCCTAAAGACCTTATTGGAGGAAAACATGCAACAAGCAGTGAGCAGTAGGACAGGGATCTGATGGGAACCAGTAGTTTTGCCAAGGTCAGTTCTCCCTGGTCCTTTTCAAACCTGTAAAGTTGACTCGTGCAAGGGTGATATGGGCTCCAATACTGTTAAAGCTGAAATGACGTATCTCTCTTTATGCCCTCCCTAAATACCAGGGTATTTCACTGTTTGGAGAAGAGACTGGCACATAGATGAAGAACAGTATCTAATTATCAACCTGAGCAGAACAGAGGCAGTCAAAATTAAAAAACACCCCCATATTAGCCCTCACACCTGCAGTTCAACATCCGTCAGCTGAAGATACAGACTCTGATGATCATTTCAACCTGTACTATGCTAGAATGTGATTACTTGGTAGAAAGCTTTTAACTGGAAACAATCACAAATAATAATTTTTATAATCTCCCTTGAAGTAGGAAACTGTCCCGTCCTAGCAGGGGGTGGTCTGGCTTCAGCTATTCACATTTTTCTCACACCTTGGCTGGACCAGAGCAGTAACATATGCTTGCTCTCAAAGTTAATAGTGCTTAAAAAATTCCACTTAGCTCAGAACAGTTGTATTGCATCTTACCAGCAACACATTCTCTTGCAAATGCCTTAGGCTGGCCTTGAGCCTCTACACAGTTCAGACGTAACTGCAAAGAGAACTCTGAATTATGTTTAAGGTGTCAGGCTGTTGCATCTAAGCCATCCATTGCTTTGACCCAGGAATTTCTAGTCCAAGGTTGCATACTAAACAAAACTGGACCTGAACAGCAATGCATATCACACTATCTTCCATTTCAAGTTCACTCTGATTGCATCTACTTCACCAATATATACATAGCAATATAAATATGTAAGCAAATCCCTTCCGTAACAAGGCAATCTCTTGCACATACAGGGGAAAACAATTTTTTATGCTTCATATCCTAAAAAGCAGACGATTTCCCTCTTTCTTTGGCCTTTATCAAGACCTTGTTACCTTTGACCGCGATGCAGTGACCTACTGATGAGGTGCTGACCCCTTCTGCTTTTATTAACATGAAGAAAACCTGACAATGATCAGCTACTGCAAGGAGACTCCAAACATTCTGCAGGAAAAAATGCCTGCAACTTTAAATTTCTTAATGAATTTCTTTAGTTTTTATAAAAAAAGACTTCAACATTTTTCAAGAAGTTAGATAATCAACAGTTTTGCATTTTGAAAGAAGCATTCTTTTATAAAACAAAATGCTTTTGAGCTACTCCGCAAACACAACATCAGTTTTCAGTTTTACTGCAAAACACTTCACCTTTTCTACATGCAAGATCTGGGAAGATTTCTGGGTTTTACAGAGGGCTTGCTAAGAAACTGCAAAAACATCTGCAGCAGCTGATCACCCACTTCCTACTTTATTCATAATTTGCAGAGAGCTGTTCTCTGCTCCGCTTCCCTAACCTGCATATTCATTTAGGTACAAGCCATGGTTTCAGGTTTCATAATGATGCTGCTTTGGAGCTGCTTAAAGTAAGCAGATAAACGCACAACATTACTGAAGCTCAGTGCTTTTGATTATGCTGTTGTCACACATACCTTAACAAGAGAGGCACAAACATTATTGGAGACGTTGCTCACACCTTGAAAACAAAGACCATGGAAAGTTCTTGATTATTGTCCTCCTCAAGCCCAGACTCCACGTTAAGAAATGCCTGGGTACGCTCTTTTCTTCATTTTCTTTTCTTTTATTCTCCTCATGTCTCCTGATTCTATTTCCATTTTGATGGTAAAACTGCTTCTTTGGCTTTGTGCAAAGGAGATCGTGTCCAAAAAATGGGGGAGTTTTGAGGAAGGGAAAAGAGGAAAATGGAGACCTAGTACAAGTTTCCATCTATTTTAAGACTATGTTGATCACTGCTCGTACATCATGAAAAACATGATCAGAGCAGATGGATAATTTGTTCTTTTTAAAGCAGAACTTCTCATTGATCTCAATTGGGAAATTTTGTTTCCAGAGCAGATGCATAGACTACCTCAAGGGTATTTCACATAACACTTAACACCTATTCAATGACTTATTTTCTCTAAATGATATAGAGATGACATACTAAGTCCCAGACCACATATGTGTTAGACAGTTTTTCCCCTTCTGTGTGAAAATGTAGGGACAAACAGATAAAGGATAAGCAACACCTGAAAGTGAGTATCTGCATCTACATTTAAGGCTGACAGCTGAAAAATATTAAGCAAGCACGTAACCTTACTCCTAAAAGAAAATCCACAGGTTTTATCCAAAGTACTTCGGTATGTAAAAGCTTGCAGGATTGAGCCTTATGGTGACTAAATATGATGTTAGATATTCAGAATGCTTCATCTGGGCAGTGCTGACTTGCATAAGGAAAGGGATTTCAAACTGCAGGTGTGTAATCATACACAGAAGCCTATCCTTATTTAAAAGGGAACACAAAAATTGAAGTACAGGTAAAATTGACTTTTCAAAAGCTCTGATGTTTACTTCTTTTTTTTTAATAAGAAATATTTCTAAACATGAGCCAGTTAATTTTATATTGCATGGTATCATTTCATATGCAAGAAAAAAGCAATTGGAAGTATTCAGAGATGGAAGACATTTATAAGATACCAATAGTTTAAAATACATCTTTAGTAAATCATTCCAATTTGAAAGAGAAGGCAAAAGAAAATGCGAACAATGATGCAAAGGCAAGCAAAAAAAAAAGTACTGGAAGAAATTTACTTAAAATATGACTATTTCCCGAAGCAAAAAATTGATGAGGGGGTTGATAATTTTATAAACATATTGCTCAATCTGAAAAATAGTTACATCATACATAGCATGTAATTCTAGTTAGATTTTAATCGTAGGAATATAAACATTAATATATAAAACATCAGTTGCATAAAAAATTCCCATGCAATGAAGTCTTGCATTCAAATAGTGGGGTTTTGCACATTTTCTCTTCAGGATCTGCAAACAAGGAATGTCATTGTTCCAAATGCACATATTTTAGGAGGGTTCATTTTTGAGTGGAAACTGATGATTTCAGAGATGTTAATTAATAAAATTAACCTTTTAAGGTAAAATTAATTGTTAGTATACTGTTTCAAAAGCTTTCTATCATCTTTATTATGAAATGTTTAATATTTTGTTTGTCTCTGTTAGTACCGAATATTTACTTTAGTATTTGATAATTAGGATCAAAACTTTCAGGAATGACTGGCTCTTTTCTCTAATGAAGTATTTGGATGACTAACTTAATTGTTCAACTTATTAACTTGTGCGTTATTACCCATGTAATGCAACCAAATTAAGAAGATTCATTAAAAGAAGAAGATTCATTAAAAGTGTTTCTTCTTGTGAACCAAAATAGGCCTAGGAAAAAAAAAGGTGGAAATACTTGCTCTAATATTGTATATATTGTCTCAGATGCAAACATTATGCATGCTGTGTAGGCTTTACATCTGTAAGCCACTAAGGATATATTACTTAAACAGTACGGAGAAATTAAGATTTCCAACTCAAAGAGAAATTTCAGTATGTATCAAACTTCAAATATGAGAAAAGTATATGCCAGATGTTCTTGTAAATATGAGTAAACAGACTACAAAACATTTTTTTGAGCTAGCTTTTAGGGTTCAAGATCAATTGTCCAGTAATGGTACCAGCAACATGTACAGAAATTCATCACCACAATATTTTTCCATATCTGGGAAAAAAGAGTTATTTCCAGCTTTACTAGAAAGCTGTCTATAAAGTAATGCCAGATACACTTCATTGCTGAGATTAGTTGCAAAACAGATTTTCAACAAAATATGTAGCAACTTAAGGAATGGGAGACTTTCAGCCAGTTCATATCATTCTTATTGAGCTCTGAATTTATATTCACATTATCGGCTGGGATATAGACAGATTTCAGAATACTTGCAGCTCTGGTACAGCAGAGCTACTTGTGCACTTTGACCCATGTAATGCAATCTAATGACAAAGGTTTGTCAAAAGTGTTTGCATGTGAATCAAAATAGGTGTAGGAAATAACAAATTTTCAAAAACTAGAGCAAGAAAACATAATTAAGCAGAGAATTACTCAGTTCCATCAGTTTTACTGTTTTTCTCTCTAGCAGTTTCCTTTCCGACATTCCATGATAAAGTCATAGCTGTTTTTTTTCTTTCCTCCTTATAAATTCTCTTTTCTAAATGGTTAGAGTTAGAGTTTTCTCAGCAATCCTTCACAAAGACTCCTTTTGTGTGGGATGTGATCCCAAAGACATTGTGTTAAGCCCATCCAGCACCGACCCTGCTGGAGGGTGGACACTGATTTCAAACACAACATAACAGGTCATGTGTTTCATTCAGTCTTTTACAGAAGTCCAGACCTATTGAGAGAACATATTAGACATATACTTTGATTCAAAACAGAAGTGGTCTCAAAACAATTCAAACTGCATGTCAACAGCTATTTGGAACTGCTAGTAAGTGATCGTTGAGGCTTACACAACAGAATTAACAGGTGCATTGGCATGCTTTATCTTCAGAGTCCTAAATTCTGCCTCTTAGATTCTGAAGTCTCCGCTCAGGAATTATTATAGCTGACTCAATTGGATTTAGCATAGCCAACTGCAGGAGTGACTCTGGAATTCATACGTAGACTATAACAAGTATCTACATGAGAAAAACGTATTTCTGTGCCTCTATACTATGATATAAACAACCCATATCTTATTGTTATTTTTACTAGAATCAGATCATCTGGAAGGAAACAAGTGTGACACAAAAGGCCTAATAAACAAATATGGAGATATTTAGGGGAAGATCTAAGAATGTGGCAATTGCGGATGTTATGACAATTCACAACTGAGAACTGCCCTTTTGTGGCTTACTGATGGATATGTTTTATTCCTTTTTAACTAAAAATATACATTAAGTTATTTGAAAGATATTGCAGACTGTTGTAGCTAAGGAAATAGTAAAGAGCAAAGAGTTTAAATACTAATTTGCAATGTTTTTTTGTGTACTTTTTCTTCCCAATGCACAACACAGCAAGTTGTACCCAGAACAATCTTCTGCAGGCAAATAATAAATGTTGTTTTACCCCAAGAATTATTTTATCTATAACTTGGGTTAGATCTCTCTATTTGCTTAGGTAGATAAATAACTTGCCTCATTCATATTTCCATCAGAATAGTTGCATTCATTTTTAAACTGCAGTGATTTATCTTTTTTCAGTGCTGTAAGCCATGGTAGCAGTTTAGTTTGTAGTCTTGTCCATATGTTTTAGCAGAATTCTATGGTGAATCCTTGACCAATTAAAGGTGATGCTACAAAAACTTCAGTGTGGCAGGGTTTCCCCCATAGCATTAATATTCTTTGCTGTAGAGGCTCTTAAAAAAACTGAAAACATTTCTGATGGAAGCAAACTGAAAGCACGTGTCCATTCTTTGTTTATTGAAAAAATTTAATCTTACATGCATATTCTATAGTTATAGTGCATGTATTTATAGCTGGAGAATCAAGATGTGAACAAAAAGACTAAGGGAAATTTAATTCAACTGGTCTTTTGGAACATAAAGGTTTAACTATTGAAAGATGGCCAAAGAAATAATATTGAAATTAGAAAGGAATTAAAACCTTTTTTTTGAAACTGACCTTATGCCAGTCCCTGAGCAAGACCACTCCTTTGAGGTCAGACCCACATAGGTGATGTCATTGCACTTGTACCAAACTATGTACCTTGTCCGGGATTTCATACACTGTGGTGTGATTTTCATGATAAATGCACAACTTTGACTCTGTTTCAGCTGAGCATTATTCTTCAGTTCTAGGAACTTGAAAAATTGTTTCTCCTGCTTCTCAGAGTTGTAAAATATCTCAGTATAATCCTGCTGAAAGAAGAATTGCTTGCATTCTCTCACTTTCAGAGAAGGAGAGAGAGGAAACCTGAAGAGCTTTTACCTAAAACTACATGCAACTACTTGTCCAGATTTTCAGGTAGATCCAGCAAAGTTAAGCTCTTGGGAGATCTGTGTGATCATAATTTCAACTTCACTTCCATAGTTTTCTGTTAAATGTATGGGGGACCAATAATAATAGACTTCAACATCATAAAATCTAATAAAAGACTAGGTAAAAGGCCTTGAAAGTCTTCAAATTCCCACAAATAGTCTCGCTTCAGTACATTTTTGATATTACTTAAAATTCAACATTTTAGCTATATATAGCAAAGTCCAAGAATTATGTTGCACGTAGTTATCATGCTGTTCTGAAATTATAATTTTGATACTTTCTCAAGCTGTACAGGGTTTTATGGTGTGTTGTAGTTCACCTGTGCAAACAAAGGCATCATATCATTTCACACAGCTACCCCAACCCCACCCTGAACAGTGTTGTTTGATATCACCACCTACTTTTAGTTTCATCTGTCTTAGAAACAGATGATTTGGATCATGTTACAGTTATTTTTACCCCCTTACACCTTAATACTGAGCTGTTGCATAACTTTATCCAACCAAGCACTGCGGTAAAAAAAGAAAACCTGCATTGACCTTTTAAGTCCAGATTCTGCAGTAAACAGCTGTGACATCCTGTGATAAAAAAATCCCCTGTGCTTTAAAACTTTGGAAGCTGCTATTTTGTTTTGCCATCAAGTAAGAACAACAACTGACTGGTTCTAAGGAGCTTTGCAAAGAAAATTAAGACATTTACTGTCCTTGGGAGTGGTGCTTGGCTGTTAATTACTTTGCCAACAGCTTGTTGGGAGAACTTTGACAATGCACCTCAAATTTTAATTCCTCCTTTCTCTCTGGTTGTCTTACCCAACTCAAATAGCCAGGTCACTGTGTGGGTACACTATCCATTGCAGAACAGAACCTAAACAAGGACTGCAACCTTAATCCAAATTATAAATCATGAGAATTTTCTCACATGTTTTCTTTCCTCTTAGATTCACTAGTTTCCTTTCGTTTCTCCAGGCAGAGCTCAAAATCTTCTCCCTAGCTGAACCCCTGGTGTTGATCGTTCATGAGGTGCTCAGGGGTGTTTCGAGTGCTTGGGACTCTGAGCCTTCAACTGACTTTATGTGGGTGGCCATCTGTACACGCACAATCCCACTGAGGTCAGCCCAGGTGCTGTTCTCCTCTGAAAGCAGCCGTACGATTGTGGCCTTACATGGAAAGCTGTCTGCAAAATTACTTCTCTTCTTTTTTCTCTAGCAAAGACCTGTTTGCACTTTGAGTGTTTATCATAAAACAGTATTGTTAGTATTATTTTCTGAATCTAGAAAGCGCATGCATCTCATTGATTCTAAGCTGACGTAAATATGATCTACTCTCAGAGAAAATTGCTGTAATGGGACATCACACAGGAATTTTACCAGAGTGCCACGTATTCACAGGCCTAGGCAGGAATTTCTTAAATCCTGACTTTACTGGAAAATAGTAATGCATCAATAGACAAATTTTCTGTAGACACTTGTGTCTACAGAAGTTTTATCAAGAAAAGCTTTTCAGGACCAGGTGAAAATTTCTAATCCAAAGCAAGGCCAACGCCAAACCAGCATCTCTTAGTATTCATGCAGGCATGGTGGACAGTTTAAATTCTTCTCCCACACATGACTACGACTGCTACATCTAAGGGAAGTCCTTCAGCCTCTAACATTTAAAGTTATTTCATGCCCAGTGAATACTTGATTATGAAAAACCAGTAAAGCAGCTTTCATGTGAGAGGATAACAACCAAAGAAAAAGGGGTGAATTGATAGTTCTGAGAAAGGCAAGTTCAAACTCCTGGTTTAAATCACGCAATACAAGGTTTTCTGCACCCCAGGCACAAGCCCCTAATGCGAGTATAACAACCACCATGTGTGGAGCTTTTCTCTTCTCAAAGGACAACACAAAGACTAACTTTTGCCCTAGTATAGATCAAGACCTCTGAAGTTTAGATTTCAGACAGCTTTGTTGGATTGGAAAATCATTTCCATTTACTTGTTCTTTTCACTCAGCACCTGAATCACAGCAGCAAATTAAGTAGCTATGGCAAGCTGCTGTTTATCAGGACAAAGTAAGGAGCAGGAAGAATTTGTGCTGTGGGGGTGGCATCTTCCTGACAAGACTTTGATTCTTGAAATGACAGTTAAGAAGAAAAAAAAAGAAAAGAAAGCGGTTCAGTTTAACTGCCTTTCCAAAGTAGGTAGGTTTTGTCGTTAGAGGTTAACGTTCCAAGAAACCCAGCAGCAATGAATAACTTTGTTGAGCTGAAAACGAGTTTGTTCAGGATTTGCTCTAGAACACCTGGTCTCTCCACCAAAACCATTCTACAGAGGGTTCTGGCCACGAAGAAATGAGCTGCATGAATTAAAGCCAAACAGAACACCAAGGTGTACATGCCAGCTCTACAGCGGAAGGCTGAAGTTCAGGGCCAGTATGAAGAGCTACATATTGTTGTGGTTTCTAAATTTTTCAGTCTTGCCCTGACCCAAAGATTGTGAAATAGAGAAGACCATGTCTGACCCTTCAGTTCTGCTTAGTGTATTTTGCAACATGTTTGAGGAACGAGCTATGCCACCACACTGCGCAGCTGCATCCTTAGCTCATGTTCCCAGTGCCACTCACACTAGCTGGTGGCTGCACTCATGCTGGTTAGTGATAAAACTGGAGATCCTCCTTCTGGCAAAAGTTCAGCTATTATCCTTACAGCCCTGTTCACAGTATTAATTTTAAACGTATAAGATAAATATTTCTAACCCTCAGTTTTAAAAAGACAATGAAAAAATGCCTTGTGTCTATAAATGCATGGGAACCAGGAAAAAAATATAACTGAATAAAGAAGAAATAAACAAATAAAATCATTCCTCCATTAATTACTGAAAAATAAAATAAAAAATGTGATTTTAAAAAATTAATTGTAGTTTTGGGTGTTTCCAACCTTCATCAGGACTTCTCAGATTTCTAGCCAGCAAAGCTCTTACTGTTTTTGTTTAATCAAAACATTTCCTTGTGTTATTTGCTGAAAATTCTGCCTTTCCACTTTGCGACTGCTCTGGGCACTCAAGTAAAGCCAGTCATGCTGAACAGTGCTCTATGGAGAAGGGATAGCTGCTCAGACTGTTGTATATTGGCATATCTTTTTTAAACAGATACATGAATTTACGCCATTTGAGGATCTGCCCCTGCTCATGGATTTGTGAGAGCATTTCCATAACTGTTGGTTAACACAGGAAAATCAGAATCTAGCAGCTGACAAGAAGGCACATTTTATGTTATTGACACGCTTCTAATTTCTGAGCAGAATTAAAACCAGAATATATAGCTGCATGCACACTCTGTGTTTTCAGTTTTCTTTAGAGAAAGTCAGCTCTGAGCTTTGTCATCCGGTCATAGCCCCTTTGAATATCTGCTGTCTCAGGAAGACCAATCTTATGTGCATTCAAAACTGCTGAAGCACAAGCCATACTCTATAGTAAATTCAGAAGGCACAAGGACAAATTTTCTACTAATTATATTACATACATTACCTGATGTAAGGTACATGCACAGTGTGGAGTTATTTAGAGCATCTATCATCAGCTACATTAGGCATCTAGCGTTAACGTTCTGAATCACAACATTAGACATCTCCCTTTCCCACTGACTACACTGAAAATTTTAGAGTTTAAGTCTGATCTGTTTAATTAAATCTGAGAGATGGTTAAGTCAGACTAATGTAGGTGAAATGCCCCTCATTATCAGAAATTACTTCTCTGTGTGCATCAGCTGGCACAATTAGTTACAATTACTTGAGCTAAAAAAAAAAAAAGTAAGGATTGAATATATTCTGTGCTTCCAGAGCTCAATGCAGACAGCAATGCATTAAGACAAAAAAAAAAAAAAAAGAAAAAACCACCAAACCATAAAAATTTAACACAATAATAAATTTTTATTTCTGTCTTTGTTTCTCTTATGCATTGAGATCAGGAACAGATTTCCTCCGGACCCATACAACCTAAAACTCTGATTCTAAAATGTGATCAGAATTTCTTAAGCAATCATAATTCCTAGTATGTGGTCCAATAAGAAAACAGAAAAAGCTTCCTTCAGCTGCTATAAAACATGTAATAGAAATATGTTAATTGATACCACTCATTCCAGCTGGAGTGGCTGATTTTAACTTTTTAGAACTGTTAAAGAGTGCCTAAAAGCTTTGGAGGAAAACCTTAACCCAAAAGTTTGAAAGACAGGAAATTTAAGGGAGAATTTAGGACATTCAGAACCTCCACAAAACTGATCTCTGCTTCAAAGTAGTAACAGTGGATATGTGGGTCTAACTTTAGGGAACTACATTTTTACATGAGATTTTCAAGGGTGTATTTTGAGTGCGTCAGAAACAGCTTTTATCATTGTTGCAACTTGTCTTAAGCAGTGAAAGGAATCTGTTGAAGCAGAACTCTGCGGGAGTGGAATCACAGCAATTTCTTTTTTTTCACAGGGATTTATCTCCTCCCAGACATTTCAAATGTGTTTACAGAAGCTCTCATCACAGACAAGACCATCTCAAATTTTACAGAAACCTAGTGACAAGCCTTAATATTCACGTCTCGATTATGACCATCAGAAAGTTCAGAGGCTAGGTTCTTCACAAAAATAATGAGGCAGAGCCTCAGGTGCTACTAAGTGCCACACTATTGAAGTCACGCAAACCTAACAGAAAACAGTAAGTCCAGGAGATGCTTTTGGAGTCTGGATTCGGATCTCGGTATAAAATCAATGCAGCTCCATGTGAGAACAATAAATTATGTAATTTTGCACAGTATTCATCTTTCTAAACAAACTTTAAAATTCAGCAACTTATAGGGTCACACTGTGATTAGTCATTGTGAAAGGCAAAAAGGCAAAAAAAAAAAAAAGTGTGGTTACTACAGGTTGGAGTATATCATTTTGCTGGCCCTCAAGCTGTGCCCAGGAAGTCACTGTTGAGAACACGACACACAATATCAACATCTGATTTATAGGAAGTCAGGACTTAAATGTCTGTTGAGAAAAATACTTAAACTCCCTGACACAAGTTATAGCTACATCTAAATAGTTTTGAAAAACAAATAAACCCAATACAGAAAGTATTAATCCTACACTTTATCACTGAGGAAGGGAGAATATAACTTTAATTTCTGTCCTGTACAGAAGAGACACAAGCAATAGGTTAAAGCTTTGAGATATTGTCTGATGCACAAGTCTCAGTTATTTCTGAATAGAAGAGGGGATTCCACCTAAAATGAATTGGCTATCAAATGCATTAAAAAGCCAGTACCCAAGAAAGCAAATACAGAGAGGACTCACTATCTTTTGGGCTGCTCTTCCGGAACTTTTCCAGGTCCACATTGGGAGGTCTGCTGGGCTTCTGTGGCGGCTGTCCCAGTTTGAACAGTGGGGGCAGGGCTTTTCGCCTGGGGGTTCCTGAACTCCTGTCCCCATTCTCTTTCTCTTGTGATCCACCTGATGGCCTTCCTGCAGCAAGCGTTGTGTTCGTCTTGTAGAACTTAGGAGAAGGTGAACCTGAGTCTTCCTGGATGATTTTGTTGAGAAAGATGTTCTTGGCAGCACTCATTCCCTTTTCTTCAGTCTTTTCATCCACATTTTTTGGGATACCTTGAGATGGGCTGGACCTGTGGCCAGTGGGCTTCAGAGCCATGTTAGAAGAATGACTGCCTGCAGCTTCTGCAGCACAGTTACTATTTTCATCCATTTCCTTTGCTGCTTTAAATGAGTGTATGTTTGGTTTAGGGCCTGATAGTCCTTTTTGCAGAAAAGCATTTTTATTTGAAGTGTCTTCATTGTGGGAGACCTCATGGTTTAGAGAAGGTTTCTGTGCAAGAGGTGGTTTAGAGACAGAAGGCTTGGGCTCATTTTCTTGTGTTGCAGACATAAACTTTTCCTTAGCTCCAGATACTTTTGAAAATACTGGTTTTGCTTCACTATCCTGTGGCGCAACATTTGAATTTGGTTTTATTCCCAAAGGATTTTTTTCTTTCTCATGAGAAGCAGCGTTAAGGAACTTGTTCCCTGCAGGTTTTGGATACAGAGGCTTTGGCTCTTCTTTTGCCAAGTCACTGGTTTTGGTGGAAGGTTTAGTGCATCCAGCTTTTCCATCATTTTCTCTGTTGGTTGCCTGAAGCTGAACTCCAAACCTTTGTGCTACTGGTTTCAAATATGGGGGCTTTGGATCCTTCTCTGTTTTATCATCAGTTGAAGGCTTGGCTGCCACAGGAGGTTTAGGATGAACAGGTTTGTGAAAGGTACTGGGTCCTGAAGGAGAAGTTACATTTCCTTGGCCTGCAAATTTCTCAAGTGCTGCTTTCCTTGTCTGTAATCCCGTATGGATATGCTGTCCTGGTACTTTGAAGGGTCGATTGACACCAGAAACATCCTCTGTGGGGCTATTACCCGTGTTAAATTTCGCCATGAGTGACTTCACATCTGTCTTGCCATCCTGTAAGCATGAAGAAGAGAAAAAGAAAGAGCAACAATGAGAAAGTCCCTGTTGCAATGTTCACACATACTGTACTTTAAAGAGTTTCCTGGTCTGAGGCTTGTAGTACTGCTGATTGGCTGTGGAGATATTGTAGCACATCTTCCTGTAGGGTTAGAGAAGCTGAGTATTTTGTTATAGCTTTGCAGTGGTTACACAATCTTTTAAAATTTTCAGTGCAGGTACTGCCTTTAGAGAGTTGTCAGGCAGCTCCTTTTGGGCTAAATTTTCTGTTTATTTCTGGAATTGGGAACTGAACACCTAATAAATATAAGAAAATACATACTACTTTAAAATTAATGTATCCTTAAAAATATGAGTGTCGTGTGGTGACAAGCATAGACAAGAACCTGGATTATGTACCAGACTAGCATTATTCCTGCCAACTCTTTGGAGAACTGCAAGTTCCTTTGTGAAAACAGAAATTCTTCTTGCTTGGGGTGTGTATGTCAGTTTTTCTTTCCCTTCTCAGCAATTTTCTTCCCTGCTGTTCTCCCCCACCTCACTTTGTCCTTGTTTCTCTTCTCCATTTTTTATCTGAAAAAAACTGTGCATGTGTAGATGGAAAATGAAAATGTGTGGAGTAAAATAGGAAGAAACGACAATTAATACATGCAGATACTGTCCAAGATACTTAACTTCTTGTGGTGGGGAGAGAAAGTTGAACAATTTCAAGTGGATAACACCTAGCTTCACCTGAAAATGTTTTAATTGGACAGCCCTACTCAATACCTTTCAGGACGAGCCTTTAGTATGAACTGAGAGCAAAAGCTCAATACATTTTAATTCAGTATAACTAAAACAGCACAGTGAAGGCTGGGGGCAAAGGAGAAAGAACTGGTCCCACTGCACTGGGCTGGGGCCACCTTTGGGTTCTAAGAGCCCTCTGCAGCAGGGAGTCCTTTCCCAGCCAGCACTGTCAGCCGGGGTGCAGCTACGGCAGCTACGCTGGCGTATGTGATTCACAACTTGTTTAAGTGGGATCTGATTTATGTGTGAAAGTTAAAATGTAAGACTACTGGTATAAAGCAGGGATATTATAGTTAAGAAGGGCTCTGAATCATTTGTTTGGAAACAAAGGAGTATCACTACAAAGCACAATAAATAGAGGTCTGAAAAAAAAATTTAGAAAGAGGTTGAAGGATGAACTGTGTTCATGTTCATGCTCAGTACAGTTCAATGGATGTTTAGTAATTTTTTTAACAAGAGCTTCTCAATTGGGGTTTTGCTCCTTTTGCCTTCTGTTTGATTGTATCACATTACATGAATTGCCTGTTGTGTTGGAATAGTTTTACCCGTGAATACCACAACTTAGCCTTCCTAGTCTTTCAGTATCGCCAAGAAATTCGGTCTTTCCAAACTGTTTGTATTATGCTACAAAGTTACTTACAATAAACGCAGTCAAAAAAAAGATAGACATATATGAAGCTTATCCCCAGAGCACCACATTGTTATCTCTTTTGCACACATAGGGAAGGGAGGATGTACGCACTTACTATGGAGATTATCAAGTTTAAGCTATCTACTGCTGGTTGACGCACATGCACTCACATAAACACACAATTACACTGCAGAGATACGTACATGTATCACTAATCATTCAAGATTTCTCCCACAATACCTCACAAAGCACTGATTTTACCCACTTAAACAGAAAGTTAAGCTAATTGCAACGCTAGAGAGAATAACAAAGCCTTTTGCCTCTGATCTCTTTTGACTTTGTACTAAAGCATGCTTTTTTTAAATCTTCTATAACAAAATCTAAACCATCAGAGATACTGTAACTTTACATCAGTGTCTCAAGTCTTCAGAACTAATACATTACAATTTGATCAGCAGCGTGGCCAACTCAGCAGCTCATTTCTGTCAATTTTGGGTCCTGCACCTGGGACATGGCAATCCCAGGCACAAATATAGGTTGGGTGGAGAATGGCTGGAGAGCAGCTGTGAGTAAAGGACTTTGGAGCGCTCGTGGATGAGAAGCTCAACATGAGCTGGCAGCGCGCACTGGCAGCCCAGAAAGCCAACTGCATCCTGGGCTGCATCAGAAGTGTGGCCAGCAGGTCGCAGGAGGTGATTCTACTCCTCTGCTTTGCTCTCATGAGACCCCACCTGGAGTACTGCATGTGGCTTGGAGTGCTCGATACAGGAAGGACATGGAGCTGTTGGAAAGCGTCCAGCAGCGGGCCACAAAAATGGCCAGGATCAGGGGGCTGAGGCACCTCTCCTGTGGAGACAGACTGAGAGAGTTGGGGTTGTTCAGCCTGGAGAAGAGAAAGCTCCGGGGAGACATTATAGTGGCCTTCTAGTATCTGAAGGGGGCCTACGGAGAGATGGGGAGGGACTAGAGGAGGGTTGGACTAGATGATCTTAAAAGGTCCCTTCCAACCTAGATGATTCTGTGATTCTGTGATTCTGTGACTCTTTATGAGAGAGTGTAGCAATAGGATGAGGGGTAATGGTTTTAAATTGAAAGAGGGGAGATTTAGATTAGATATTAGGAAGAAATTCTTTACTGTGAGGTTGGTGAGACACTGTAAGGGGTTCCCCAGAGAAGTTGTGGATGCCCCATCCCTGGAAGTGTTCAAGACCAGGCTGGATGGGGCTTTGAGCAACCTGGTCTAGGGGGAGGTGTCCCTGCCCATGGCAGGGGGGTTGGAACTCGATGAACTCTAAGGTCCCTTCCAACCCTAACCATTCTATGTTTCTATGAAAGTTACAACCTGAAAGGTCCCTTCTAACCTAGACAATTCTATGATTCTGTGAATAAATTGATTCTTCTGCTACCTCTTCCATTTGAAATTTAAGAAAACATACTGTGTCAAACTACAGTAATGTGCATATTCTGGACAAGAGACATTCAGCATAACAGACATTTGGAAAGCTGGAAATGTGATTTTGAAGAAACTTTTCTTGTTATGCTTTATAATTTCTGAGAAGTTTTCTACATCTTTACAACAGAAAGATCAATGACATTCATACATGCTTTCAAATACACTGAACTGTTCACTACTGCTGTGTTAGGACTACAAATGGATTTCTTTTAATAAATTTCCTTCCAGTACTGTGAACGAACCTTGCCTTAGCCATGTAGATTTACAAGCTCTTCAAGAGTAAAAAGCTCACGGGCATGTGGAAGGGTTTACAATCAGCAATGTAGTCTCTCTCATTTATTTACAGTGAGTAGTAAGTGGTAAAGGCAATACTAAGAATCAGAAGAGAGTAAGAAATCTTTCTACTTCTCTTTAATGTACGTAACCAGTTCCTGCTTTCATAAGCTATGGTATTCTAGAAGCCATATTGTGGACTCTAATGCACAACCTGTCTGGCCAGGTCAACAGATGGGGAACTGGGAAAAAAAATCTTTTATTTGTGGCCCTGCTCATAAAGTAATCCCCCACAGTTTCTGTGTTTCCCTTCACAGAAGTGACAGCAGTTACCCATTCCATTAGTACATATAATAGGTTGTAAATCATGAAATGGGAACTTGAAAAGATTCTGAAGTAAGATTAGATTCACCCTACCCTTCCCCTCTAAAGGGCAAAGTGCCTGTGGGACAGAGGAGTTTCATGCAAGAAGTACTTCAGTTGTTTTCTGAACTTTCACTTTGAGCTCTATTGGGAAACTCAGTGCAAAATATTTTGGCTTTACAGCTTCTGATTTGAACTGGAAGCTGTACATAGGGTGCACAGTAACATTTGCTTTGATATGAGATGGTTGCATTTTTCAAATGTGTTTTCTCAAATCTAAAACATTACTCGGGTTTTAGTTCCTATGCCACATATTAATTAAGGAGATTTGTATATGCAGTACTTTCCCAGCCTCCCACTGCCTTCAACAGAGACTCACACAGATACCAAGACTCACTTGTACAGGATTCTGCAACAACTAGATCTTAATTATACCTCAGCGCAAACAAGTGCAATTCTCTATTATTTACAATATAAATGCACATTTCTGTACAGAAGTACAATGTAACAAGAACACAGGAAATATAAAGGTTCCAATTGTATTCTTCCTGAGTTTACTGTGAATATTTCAGTCTCAACTAGCAGCATGATCAAAAAATATTTGGGTTATTTTGGCACCAACATGCTTCCATTATTTACTTTCCAGTCTTGTTGAAGCCAAAAGATCATTTCACTTCAACTTCCCCTTGTAGCTGCTCTTTCTTCAAACAACAGCACTGGATCAATAAAATGAATAGCAGATGTGTGTGCATACAACCCTTAATTAAGAAAATGAAATATATGTAACTGTTGATTGTACAAAGAATTGTGCAGTTCATCAAAATACATGCAGATATAATTTATAAAGAAAAAACCTTATCTTTTCATTTCTCACCTATATTTTTTTCCTTTCTATTTCCAAGTGATTGAGTCTAAACTACCCTTTTAAGAACTCATTATCTTTTAACAGAATCAGATCTTGATGAGTTTTCTAGAAAGTAATGAAATAAAGATTATAAAGCCCTCTCTTTAAGAAGAAAATTGTGTATACTCATGACCTCTGTTACAGAAATAACCAGAGAAGCTGATAGACACTAAGGGAATTGAGCACTAACCCATGGACAGGATATAAGCAATAAGGAACTGGACAGAAAAAGCAAGGAAAATGACATATGAAAGTTGTAGAAAAATACAGATATGAAAATTATTTGGCAACATTATAAAGGCCTGATTTAACATTTTCTGAAGTTAATGGATTTGAGGGAGTTTACCTGCTTGAACAAGACGCTAGTGCCATTCTGAATTCATAATAAATTATTGCTTGGCTATTTCCTTTTTCAGACAGAGACACTTCAAAATTATTATATGCAACTTTGTTGTTTCCAGAAGAGATTAAAAATTTCCAACTTGCTTTTCTTCCACTTGAATCTAGTTATAATTACTAGTTCAAGAAGACTCCCTTTAATAGTGAGTGCAGCATTTGGAAAGTGGAGTTAAGGTGTTGCAGTACTCTATACCTATGAATGTAGAAGGCAGCAGAAAGACAGTGTCTGCCCAAAGAAAAAGACTTGTTAATACAATGGTTGGTATACAAAAGAAACGAGACCTCAGAAACTAAAAAATGAAAACGCAGGCTATTCTGCTGACTGGGTTTTTTTTAAAGGCAGACCTCTAGGATGGAGGGGATAGACAGAAATCTAAGAGATTCCCCAATGAGAGGCTGACAGCCTCTATGTTATCCTGAGAGCATCTTTTCAAACATCTCTTTAACCCCAACGTGACAAAACTAGCATACTCATGAGGACACGCAGTTGTCAAAGTTAGATGAGACAGTATTCCAGCTTGATCACACTGTATTGTGTCTTTTACGTTGTGCATTCCTCTACACCTTTATTGTCCCTCTCCTGTCACTTTTTCTCATATTTTACCTAATCATAAGACCCACTACGTCATATTGCAGGAACATGAGAGGACAATATAATTCATCCACTCCAGGTCAGTTTCACACCAGGACTAGTGAAGGCATAGGGCTTGACCAGCACAGCCAGATGACATCCCAGTTTGGTCCCAAACTATTGCTGTCAGAGCCTATGCACGAGGCCAAAGCATCAATCTGTGCATGGTCATCTCTTCATCCTATGTCCCGATAAGTTCAAAACAAAGTTTCACTTTTATTTTCTTGCTTGTTTTTGGTGCATGTATACATCCAAAATTAGAAAAACTATCAACCATTGGCAACTCGGTCTTCAACAACAGAAGCCTGGCAGCTTCAATTTTCCACCAAGAGCTTCTATCCAATAAATACAGATGAACTAATATCCCTTTCTGAAAAAGGATTATGATTTTTTTTTTTTTAACATGGCTTTATATAAGCACAGAGTTTCATAATATTTAATAATTTGGGCTTTTAAAACTATTTTTCTCATATGCTAATCAACAGCTTTCAGAATAAGGTAAACTTTCTAGTCAGTTTGGCCAGAAATGAAGCAGGCAGATCCCTCTTCACTCAGAACCCTATTTATATATAGGGTATACAGTGACTCTTTTGTGAATGTCTTTGATTTTACTCTGGTTATTCTACCAAAGCTAACATAACATCTCCAAGTCTCAATGGAGAAAATCTTGAGTTCCTTCCAGTGAAAGAATTTCAAGATCCTATATGATTTTAAAGCAAATTTTGTGCAGTTTTGAGACACTGAGTACCATTCTGATTCACCACTGGAAAGAAAAATATTTTCCATGACCATGACAAACAAAATACATACACTGATATCTCAATCCAGATTATGGTATATTAAAAAATACCCCACCCACAAACCAACCAGCCACAAATAATGCAAAAGGAATTACCAGAAAATAATTGCCTTTGAGTGATACCATTGCTGTTACTATTCAAAAATGCAATGACACTTAAATTAGGACTGCTCTTTAGTTCAGGGAACTAAACACAAACCTTTGAGAGAGAAAAGTCCATTTCATCAGCTTGGTGTCTTTTCAGCTCCACAACTTAAGTAAAATATACAATTAAAGTTTCCAGTTATATGAGGCTGTATAATACCTTGTGGTGTTTCTATGTCTCCTGGAACTTTGCGTGTTTAGTTCTAAGACAAACATGTACAAAAATTTACCTGGACTCCCCAAAGATCTCCAATATTTTGATACAGGCAGAAAAACTGGCTCCCTCAATGAGACAATCCAGAGGTGTATCACATCAACAGCCTGGTCTGTTTGCTAAGAGGAGTTCCGCTTCTCAGCGAGGGTTTGCATAAGAATGCCGCTTGTGGGTTTCATTATCATGGTCAGTGGAGAAAACTGCTCTCCTCAGGATATTAGGCAAGATGTGGTGGGCGAAAAGGGAACTAAATATGTTCAGACTGTTTGGCTGCTGCCATCAGCAGTATTCACCATGTGATATCTAAAAGTATTGCATTTACCCCATATTGTGGAGTCCCGTGAAGCTATATTGGTGCACACAAGCTTGAGTCTTTACAGAATAATGGCTGATCAAATGTGTGTGGCAATTAGAAGTGTAGACAAGAGCGGACAAACCTTTTGCATCATCAAGTCTAGGCCCTTGTTACCACCAAGGATCGCTGAATACATTCCCACTCATCAGGTGTCAGCTAATCTGTTTGCTTGCTCCCACCTTTGCCAGCAGGATCTCACAAGGTTCTAATGACCAGTTGTTTAAAAGCTTTTGCTATGTGAAGATTTACTTTTTTTAAAAGCTGTGATCATACATTTCTTCTGCCCTTCTGACTGTGAATTCATTACGCAAATCAAAGACTTTGAAGGATGGATAGGAAAGCTGGTATTGAGAAAATAAGCTTCACAAGAAATTCTAAACCTGTGTTTGTGCTGAAGGTAAACCCAAACCATGAAGGTGGAATCCTCTACTAAACACAGCTCAGTGAAGTCTCTGGAGCTCTGCACAGGGATGGGATTGCAGAAGAAAAATTGTATGCCTCTGAGCTTCATAAAAGGTTGTTTGACTCTTCCTCATTGTCTATCACTTCTCCTTCTGCATGACTTTCTTCATATTTTTCAAAACATTTTTGGGTCAAAATAAAGCCATGGAGGTGCTTGATATTTCCAGCTTAATTTTACAAAAATTTGCACCTTAGCTAGTTCAGAAGCTTATCAGAATGCTAGATGGATCTTATTTGAGTTAAATAAACTGCTACATGCTTTATATTTGCCACTTGCCAATGATAACTTTTTTTTTGTTACATAACTTTTTTTTTCTTAGTGGGAGAATTGCAGCTCTTTATGCTATTCGTTCTGCTGAACACTGTATTTTATTTATAAAATTGTATTTATTTGTAAAAATAAGCAATTATCACTGTTGATGAAGCATTTATTACTAATATTAAGGCAAACCAGACTTTGTGACTTGCTATTTTATCTGGCAGTCTTCATGAGTTTTAAGATGTTAACTGTAGCAATATAGTCATTTTGCATGGGTAAACAATGCTGCAAGTTTTTGTGCACAGTATCAGAGCTAGACAAATCATGCAATGATCAAAGAACGGGCTCATCTTTGCAACTCTGAATGCCAGACAGTTCCTGTCATCTTATCTTTCATCCAATACACAGAAATAAATATATCCCTAACTGATAGAATGCTGCTGAGAATATAAATTGCAACAAACACAATGAAAATAACCATTTATGCTGTGAAATTGCTGTGAAGTCACCCATCTGCAATGTCTATCATATTCTTCATTTTACACGTGCAGGTGCAACAGCTTCCCAGGTCCTCTCTGTTTTTCCCAATTATTTCTGTGAAGGATGTTTGTGAGTGATTGGGAAGAATTAGCTATTTTTAGGTGAAGAAAGAATCTGAAGGAATTAATATTTTAAGGAACAGGATCTGCAAGACCGAAAGCAGCTTATAGATATCTCGCCTTTTTTATTTTTCACAAAACAACAACAGCAGCACTACAAAATTACAAAATTATATTTAAATAAGAATATCAATAATGATACTGACATCTCACGTATAAGCAAGCAATTCCAGACTGTATAGACCAAAACCAGCATCTATATCCCAGCATAGCAATTGTGTGATTGCGTTCCCAGGTGCAACTTTTATGACTGCAGCCTGTAATTTTTTTTTTTTTTAATCAGGGCATCTATTCAACTTTCTGTTTCCATGTACCTTCAGGAAAAGTGGCTGCTTAGGAATTAAACTTGTTAAAAATAGAGGAAAGAAAAAAGAGGAGAAAGAGACACTCACTGACTTCCATAAATGTTAGTCCATCTTTTTAAGGTAGCTTTCATCTACTGATGTTGTCCTGTGCTCTGAAATGGTTTGAAAGGTCGAGCACTCTGAACACCTCTGGCTTTCCAATTCAACAGTCACAAAGAATGTCACAGTCAGGATCTTGTTACCCCCACAGCTGTCTCAGTACCGTTGTTGGAGGTGGTGTAAACTGAAGTGACAAGATACAAAATGAAAATGTCTTTTTTTCTTTCCATGTTGTTTTTAACCTGCTTAGTTTCACTGATCTTACTCTATTACATGATCCCAAAACAGGCAAGACAGCATAACAGAATTAGCGGTGAGTGATGGTGGGAGAAGAAAAGGACAGAAATGATTGGCTGTGGCAGGTAATCCTTAAACAATTTACTGGGGGAAAAAAAAAAGTACATGGGAGAGCACCTTTGGACAGGTGAATTAATGTCATTAAAGCAAGTTTGACAACCTCCCTCCTAAGTCAGAATAGTTGCTCGGTTTATCTGCAATATACAACACATGCAAATATATGGAGTGCTCAGCAAGAGAAAGTCACTGTTACAACAGTTTTTCATGGAAACTTTTCCTGCCTCTTCCTCACTCTGATAGGACGTTTGCCTCCTAGCGGCAGACCAGGAGCTGCAGCAGAAATGACACATTTTGCAATTGGTAATCTCTTTGTACATACTTGTACTGAGAGAGTTGCAGTCTACCTGGTCTCACGCTGCTCCTGGGGGATAACGTTTCAAGTTAACCTCGTGAACCTTGTCAGAGGGCAAAGCAAGGACTTAGCAGTCCTGCTTAGCAATGCTCTGCCACTCCCCAGAGTCAGGAGTTGCGGGGAAAAGTGCCACCCCGCCACTGTGACAATCCTGTTACAGCATCACTTTGGAAAGTACCTAATTTTCAGTAGAAAATTTTTCTGAACACTGGCAGGAGCTTCTGCCAGTGTTACAGCATGCTATGAGAATGAATGTTTCTTGTAGTGTCAGTCTACATTATCTTTGTGTCTGCAGACAGGGCTAGACTTCCTGAAAAATGTGCTGTTGCATTTCCATTGGGTTGCCATTTGAAGGTGGTTTTAGTATTTCTGACAGAATTTGATGTGGCTATGAGCAAATTAGCAGGATTCTCTCGTGTTTATATGCACGGTCATGCTTACAGGAACAACTGGGCTTTACAGATACTCTTTGTGGACATCTACCATGCAGGATTCCTTGAAAGCTCCTCAGCCCGTGCTGTGGCTCTTTTAAATTATCATAATTCAATCCCTATAATCTTATAACCATTAATCATTATCACTATAGAATCATAGAATTGCGTAGGTTGGAAGGGATCTTTCGGGTCACCAAGTCCAACCATCAACCTAACGCCGACAAAACCATCACTAAACCATGTCACTAAGCACCATGTCTACCCATCTTTTAAATACATCCAGGGATGGTGGTTCCACCACTTCCCTGGGCAGCCTGCTCTAATGCTTGATAACCCCTTCAGTGAACAAATTTTTCCTAATATCTAATCTAAATTTTCCCTGTTGCAACTTGAGGCCATTTCGTCTTGTTCTATCACTTGTTACTTGGGAGAAGAGACCAACCCCTACCTCTTTCCAACCTCCTTTCAGGTGGCTGTAGAGGGAGATAAGGTCTCCCCTTAGCCTCCTTTTCTCCAGGCTAAACAGCCGCAGCTCCCCCAGCCACTCCTTGTGAGACTTGTTCTCGAGACCCCTCACCAGCTTTGTTGCCCTTCTCTGGACACACTCCAGCACCTCAATGTCCTTCTTGTAGTGATGGGCCCAAAACTGAATACAGTATTTGAGGTGGGGCCTCACTAATTCTGAGTACAGGGAGATGATCACTGCCTGAGTCCTACTTGCTATTTCTGATGCAGGTCAGGATGCTATTGGTGTTCTTGGCCACCTGGGCACACTGCTGGCTTGTATTCATCTGGCTGTTGACCAACATCCCCAGGTCCTTTTCTGCAGTGCAGCTTTCCAGCCACTCTTCCCCAAGACTGTAGTGCCTAATGGGTTTTTTGTGACTCAGATGCAGGACCTGGAACTTGGCCTGGTGGAATCTCATACCATTGGCCCATCAATCCTATATTTGTATTTGTCTGAACCAAGAGTGCAGAAATCTGTTTCCACTATTTATATTTTTCTATACTATTGAAAAGTAGAATTGCAAATTCAAGAAAGAATTCAAATGGCACTGGAAGAGCCTCCGTACCCTGACTATGCTTTGTGAAAGACATATTTCTGTCACAGAGGAAAGCCTAGCATAGTCCAGAGCATCACAGTCAGGTGAATGTTAAACTCCTGGTTTTCTGCTTGGGTATATGCACGGTCATACATCGCTCCTTCCAGAGCACCATTCTTCCATGCACATCTAAAGCTGATGCAAAACACTGGCATACAAAACAATCTTACAAGCAAAAAGGCAAGTCTTTCTTTTTTGTGACTTGACCTTAGAAATATTGCGTTGGCTCAAATCTTAAGCAATTCTTTGAATACAAAGCTTTTGGTCAGATATTAACTGTCATATTCCTCCAAATTATTTACCTTCACCACCCTGCACTCCCCTCTCCATGCTCTGCCCCTGGGCTGTCCCTCAGTGCCACCACCACATCACAGGCTCTGCCCTGCCCCTTTTGCTGCAAAGCTCACTCACGCAGGGGGCTCAGATTAAGAGGCTTTTGAATTAGGCTTTTTTGCCCTGCAAGCAGTGCAGTTTTTGCCAATGTCAGTGCTCCCAGGATCAGCAGCAGGAGTTTGGGGGAATTGAAAGCAATGCAGCAGCAGAAAATGCACCAGACAGACCAAACAGGAACACCAGGCCTTCATTGAACCCTCCACAGGCACCAGGAAATCCTCCTGAAAGCACAGAGCTCACCATGGTGATCAAGAACCCTGACACATATAGACACAACCCCGTGAAGCACGAGCTGAGAGCACTCACAGAACTCACCACAACACCATCACCCCACACATCCCACAGCTCGTGCCTCATTAAGGACCACAGCTGATCACCAGTGGTAGCTTGATGAGGTGACTTAATGAGCTGAATTGCAGGTGATATGCATGTTGCTATCACAGCCGAGTTTACAGCAATCAACTCCTGGCCTGAGGCAAGGGGGATGTGGAGAGGATCCGGTGGCCATCTTGGTAAGGCAGGCTGGCTGGCTGCTGGGGAGGTTGCTAGAAGCTGTGCATGGGGAGAAATCAGTAGAGACTGGGGTGAGAGGGAGGATGGAGGAGCATGGCAAGGCTAACAGGAGCTGGGCATGAGTGGTTGTGTGGGAAAGGAGCTCTGGCAGCTGGGGAGGGTCAGCAGCCTTTTGCCTGCTCTCATGATGTCCTGCTTCAGCCCCACTCCCCCGTGCTCCTCAGCAGTGGCCATGCCTGTGTCCTGCCTTCCCTACCATCATCTCGTGGGGCCGTGACTTGCTCTGCACCTCCCTGCTGGGGCTTCAGCCTGTCATGGAGGGACCCAGGGCCAGCTGGAGCCAGTGTGAGGCTGAGAGCGTGGGGGGAGCCATCTTAGCAACTGCTGTCACCAGCGAAGGGAGAAGGGAAGAGAGGAGAGGGAGCCTGCACTGGGGGAAGGGGAGTTTGGGTGGGAAAAGAGGGAGGAAACAACTTTCTCAAGGAAGAAGTCACTTCAGTTTCCTCCCCTTATACCCTCATGTAAATGGTCCGGTAGGGGATTATCCAGGCTTCCCTTTCGGCATCCCCCCAGCTGCTGATACCAGGAGGAAGTGGAAAAGCAAGAGGAACAGACCGTGTTAGCAAAACACCCCTGACTTCCCTTTCTCCTAAATACTTCCCTCCCTGTCTCTGCCTGGGAGGCAAAAAAATGTGCAAGAACATGCAAATACCTCAACAAGAATTGTGCAAACCTTGTGGCAGGGAGAGAGGAATCGGTCTGGATACCCCATGATTTCGCACTCAAACTTAGCAGCCTCCTTTCCTGCCCTCTCATATGTTAAACCCTCATCACCTCTTCAATTCTCATCTGCTTTTAGTGCAGAGAAGCAAAACAGAAACCAATGTTTCCTGAAAAGCATCCCAGCTCCAGGCAAGGTCCTGCTCTCAGTGTTTGCCCTTCTGCACAAGCTTATGGGGGCACAGAGCTCTCTCAGCTGATGTTTGTGCCTCTTCAGGTATCCATTATCATGAGCTTTCTCTGGGAAGTGTGTGGCAAAGGGCCTTTACCCTTCAAAATCTCCTCCTTAAACCTCTGAAGAAAATGTTTCAGATGAGAGCCATTTAGGCTCTGTTAATGTCATATGATTTCTTACCAGCAGATCTCCAACCTTTTCCTTTTAATAAGTTGAAGATCAGACTTCCATTTAGTAGCTATTGACCAAATCATACCAGAGGATGTCAGGCTGCTTTTGCTTTAAAAAGATGCTTGCTTAAAAGAAATAATAAAGACAAAACCAGATTGTCACGGTCCATTTTGATAAGTCAAGTAATCCCTGATAAAGTTAAGACAAAAATGAGATTTAATGACTCTACTACCTACTACCTGCAGGTAGGGCCAAATTCGAGAATATCTGAAACAGAGAAAATGAAGGCTCAAGTTAAATTCTCAGTTGTCATGATTCTTTCACCATTCTGCCTCTGTACCCTTTCACAGTGTGTCTGCGTTTATTAGTATTATTTAGTATAATTGCAGCTAATAATGTTGAAGTCTTTCCTTATGGTCTTGAATTTTAACTTTTTAACTACCATATATGCTGTATTACAAATATTTTTATATTCTGAAACTTGAAGGGGGAAAGGACAAGTTAAAAAAAAAAAAAAATCAGTGCTTTACAGTTTAACCTGATTTATATAGTAGGAGTTTTTTCTATGTTGCAATGAAACCTTTTTGGCTTATTTTGTCAAGTCAGTTTTCCCAGGCTGTCACACAGCTGTGTATTTTTGTCTGTATATCATTAACAAGTTTCAGAAAAGAGATGATTACTTTCTCATGCAAGTTGTGTTGACTCACTGAAGAGCTGGATAAGGAAGGAAAACTCTCCACTTTCCAGGCTGGAGCTCCTTTTCTTCTGCCAGAAATAACACAAGTGTCCAACAAGGAGCTAAACTGTAGATCTCACCAAATGCCACATTGAAACACTACGTAGCACTGATCTCTGATATCATTATGTAATGTCTGTTTTTTGTAACTAATGTTGTACTTTGCACTGGAGAGTATTTGCAAAAATCTCAATTTCATCCTTAGTCTTTTAATGGCAAACTTCTCAACAGATGAGAAATGTGCACAACAGGAACAAATTTTAGCAAGGCTTAACAATTTCAGTTATGATTAATACAGAACCAGATATTTTTGTCAACCTCTTATGAAGTTTTTTCATTTTCTTGCCCTTTGAATTGAGAAATTTCTTGAAAAATACTGCTGATTCTAGTAGATCCAGCTGATTTGCAAAGGCCAGAAAGGGAAAGATGCTAAGCATTTTCACACGTTTTGTCCTTCAGCAGTATTTAGTGACCTCCCTATAGATTCTCTTCTGTCACAGTTCACACGCAGTGCAAACCCATACAGAGCAGTCGATGAAAAGTGATGTGTGCTATTAGCAGTTTGTGAACTAATTCAAAATTAGATGTAGCCCTAAGGGTTGGACGAGATGGTCTTCTAAAGTCCCTTCCAACCTGGTCTGTTTTGCTTGCAGTTGGTTCTGTTGGAAGAATTCCTTCTCCTTGCCTGAGCTGCAGGATAAGGTGACTCCGTGCAAGTTAATTAGTGTGCATGTCACATGGCTGAAGAGAACTTTCACACAGGCAGTTACTACCCATCAGCTGATCGGCTACAACTCCCTGGACTTCGCAGCTGGGACACCAGCTCCCTGTTTCCCAGTCTGCTCCATGAGTTCAGTCAGTGCAGAGACTCTGAGCACTGGCTGAAAGTCCAGGATTGAGGCCAAAGCAGAGTGAAACAGGAATCTGTGACAGGATGCAGTAAGGGTTCTTTTTGGTAGACCTAAAGCTGTGTTGTAAGGAGGTAGGGAACAGATTGGGCTCCCAGTTTGTGTGTGGTATCAGGTAGGAGGATGAGGATGTAGAATAAGGGTCTGGGTTATGGAACAGAAGATCTACGATAGAAGAGTAGGGGAAGGAAGACAAGAACACATTTCATGTCCAGCTACTGCCACTGTGCTAACAGAATTTAGGAATCCCCTGTGTAGGACTGGCACACATTCTCTCTTGCTGCAGACCCATTCTAATTTAAAAATCATTGTTCACTCGTTTGCCACACATCCTATGCACCGTTTCTGCAACTCCTCCTGTGAGTCAACAGTTTAACCACATCAGTGGAAAATTCTCGATAAAAAAAACGAGCCTATGCTGTCACGGTGTTCAGTCACCTTGACTAGTTGTAGCTTCTGAGAAAGTAATACATTCTCAGTGTTGATGTGGAACATGGGACACCTGACAATTACACTTTTAAACCGTTTCCCCCAAAGGCTAGAAACATGTGTAATGAGCTCCGGTGTTTTTCACTGCAGTCTGTAAAGGTGCTTCACCCACCTCCCCTCAGGTTTGCTGCTATGGAGGTTGAAGACTGTTCTCTATCACATGTCACTGAAGAAACACAGATTAAAAATATTCAAGGAAAGGAAAGGAGAAAAAAGAAAAGGGACTGGGGCATGGGAGGAGACGTGCTTTTCAATACAGATTATTTCATTGGTTGAGGTTACAGGACACAGCATTTGTACCAGCAATACAAAGAAACACAGGATTAGACTAACTGCCTGAGAAGAGAGCTTGCGTGGGGAGTCCCTAAACTACTCTTGCAGTGGAGGAGAAGGAAGGTAGGAACATGGCTTTGGGACAGCTTGGGTGGTTAGAGAGGAACAAACAACATAGAAACATAGAGTAATTTCTGTGCTACACATGGGCAGAATCCTTCTTGTTTCCAGCTCCTAACCAGTGCTGTACTGCAAGGTCTCCCATATAAGCCTTTTGTTGTTTTTTTTTTTTTTTTTTTTAACTTTTCTTCCTGGACCATCTGACCAGTCACAGAACTGCTCAAATCTCAGAATTGCTTCCATGTAAGCAATCTCATATTCTCTACTGTGAATTTTCCTCTGTGAGGAACAAACTTTCAAGGATTGTCAGACATGAAATCAGGCATCTGAAAAAATGTTAAATCCAGAATGTTAAAGCTTAATTAAAAATAAATGCAGCCCCTTATATGATTTCTTAGTTAATACAATTCCTGACACCAGTAACAAAGACAATGATGTGGCCTCAATAAAAACAAAGAGCATGCTCTCACAGCATAAATATTTCAAAACACAAAACAACTTCAGAAATGTTCCCATGGGAGTCTTAATCAAAGACAATGAAGTTTAAAAATGAAAACCCAGTTTAATCCAAACATCTTCAAAAAGAATGTTTCAACAAAAATTTTTCTGAGCCTTTCTGTCCAGGATTTGCATAATGTTTAATATCCTTTCTATGGCCCGATCCTTTGGACTTTTAAAAAAGTTTATTTTAACATATCAACGAATTTTGATCCCTGATCCTTAGCAGGTGATATCAGCTTGGTCACAAAGCCTGCTGGCTTCAAAATAACTGGTTAACCTGTGATATAAACGCATTAAAAAAAAAAAGAAATTAGAAGTTAGGTTAAATAAGAATGCATTCAGCTCTGCCTCTGCCAATCACAGCAGAAACCCAGGATCAGTTTTCCATCTGTTGAGAGTCCTTTTTGTAAAGTCAGCTTAGATGGAGATGTACACAAACCCCATATTCTGAAGCCTTGCTGGTATATGCAGAGTTTCTTCTTTCAAAAAAGAACACTTCCTCCTTCCTGCCCTATTCTCCTGTCTTTTTCCAAGACTCCCTTCTCTTCTGCTAGCCTCACTTTCCCCCTTTTTATCCCATACTAGAAATGAGACACCTGGGAAACCTGAGGTAAGTGGGTCATGCATCCCCTCCTCCATCATACCCCTGCCCTGTAGCCAGGTGGATCTCACATTTCAGCTACTCAGGAGAAGGGAAACCTAATTCATGCAGTGCTTTCTCTGTACAATTACTGTATGGGTACGTTTTCTGTGGTGTCATTCCTGGGAGCTTGCACAACAGTGACCTCTAATGAAGTAGCCACTCCCGTTACAAATCACAGCCTTGGAGCATCATTTAGGTAGGGAGGGACCTCTGGAAGTCATCTTGTCCAACGATCTGCTCAGAGCAGGGCCAGCATCCCCAGATTGTTCAGACCGTTCTTCAGCTGGGTTTTGACTACATACAAGGGTGGAGAATCTGCAGCCACTCTAGGCTGTTACAGTATTTGATTTCCCTCAGTGTTCAAAAAGAGAAAAAGCCACTTAATTAGGATTTTCCTTTTTTGCATCTTGTTTCCAATGCTTCTTTTTTCAATTGCCTCTCATTCTATCTCTATGCATATCTAAGATGAGTCTGACACCTCCCATCAGGTATTTGAAGACAGCAGTAAAGTCTCTGCTTTGCCTTATCTGCCGGCTGAACAGGCACAGTTCTCTCAGCTTCTTGTCTGTCATGTGTCCTACTTCCCTGACCACCTACTGTGGGCACAACAGATTGGGTTGTTGCTGTTATCTGTGCTCAGTGCCTGTCTGCTGCCTTGCCTAAGAGGCAAAGAAGTTATAGGTGGTTTCTTAACTTTAATCATGCAAATTTAGTTGCTTATGAAGTCTATTATTTGCAGGCACTTGCATCTGCTGTTTTACAGGGTACGTGCAAATGAGAAGGTGAAATTCAGCAGGGTCTCTCAGTTTTGTTGTCTCCTCATAGAGGTTACAGGCCATGACAAATAAGGAGGCATCATGTACCAGCCTTTCTGCTCCAAGGGCTAAAGTGTATGGGGAAAAGATAATTTTCCATTTTGTTGTTGCGCAGGATCACACTGCTAAATTTGTTGCTGAGCACTGGCTAGATTGAAAGGCGAGGCCAATCTGCTGGGTAGGCGTCCATTAAAGGGTGGGCCATTGGATAGATCATCGATTGCACAGGATACTTTTATTGTGGAGGATAGGACAGCTACTGAAAGTGGCAGGGAGAAGAGCAGCAGGAAGCAGAAGGGTACCAGTAGTCAGCTAAGGGAGGTCCATATAGTGACTGTTTGTTCTTGTGGGCTAGTGCATAAATTTGAGCCCTAGCATCTGCTCTTAGAGGCTGAAGAAAAGAGATTTGATTTAAAACTCATGTCAAGTAAGTAAATACACAGATCAATGGAAGTCTAGTGGTGGAATAATGAGTGAATTAGAGACTGAGGTCCAAAAAAGGATAAGGTGGGATGAGGTGTAGAGACAGGACCATTGGGGTATAAAATGCAGGGTCTGTAAGCACGTTAAGAGACAAAAGGCATTGTCAAAATGATTTGGAAATTTTTTAAAAAAATTACTAAGAGATGGAGCAGATCAATGGTTGTGGCTAAATCATTGTTTTGAGAGGCTTTGTACAAGAGAAGTAAGTGAGAGTCTAGGGACACGATTTCCAAACATTTTGCTTCTCTAAAGAGAAGAAGAAAACCAATTTCCCTATGATTTATTCTCAGAATCAAAATGCACACGCCCTCAGAGGTTTATAGAAGGGTCATGGTATTGTAGAGGTTGTGGCACTTCTCCAAAACTTTGTTACCCAAGTGATTAATGGGAAGAAAAGCTGTTAGAGATGTGTCAGCAGAAATAAAAGGAACACTCAGCCAGAGCTGCAAATCCAAGTTGCACAAGATCCTCTGATCCCCGTTTTATTCTCTGAGAATGAACCCCCCCAAAGAGGTTAAAAAAAGTACTCCAACTTTTTTCACTGAGGGATGCTGCTGGAGGCAGCTGCTATTTTTGTTCATTTCATTTCGGATTTTTCCTGTTAACAGTCCTGAACTCTGATGGAGTTTACTTTTTATCCCATTTTAGTTTGTTGGATTCTCTTAATTAGAATACAAAACAGCATGGATGTTCTCTTCCTAAGAAAAAATAGCTTAAAAGATGACTTTTTGTTGAAATGAACCCACTAATCCCACCAGGTTCTTAATCCCAGACTGTTGATTCAGTATAGATGTTTGACTGATAAATATTAAAACTTTGTACTTACAACAAAAAATAAAAAAGTGCACCTTTGGATATCCTTGTGTCATCTGTCTTAAACAATCAGAAAACATTCACAATATACTTACATGAGACAGGTCTGGAATAAATGACTACATAATATCAATAAAAACATTCAAATTATAATCTGTTATGAAAAGAAAAAGGGCATTAGGGGAAATGTTGCTAATTCCCACCTTTGAGTGTTACTGAGAGAAAGGCAATAGCTTTAAGAAAAGGTGGTTGAGCACAGTTTCAAAGAAAGGAATCAAGGTGTGGAAGCTCCTTCCTGAAAGCGAAGTGTTTTGGTGGTTTTTTCCCAATCCTTTCAAACAAGCTTGGTGCTTTTAAAAATGCAGATAGCTTGGCAGCACTGGAGAAAGAGGTCTATGAGCCCTGCATTAACTTGTGTAACCTACTCTCTGTTAGAGTAGGAGAAGCTGACACATAAAATCCAGTATTTTTCATGTTGTAATTCAGGTGGCAAAGAGAAAGATTGGGCTAATTTTGTATTTTAGAGTGAAATAAATAAACATGGTATGTTCTGTATCAGCTTCATATTTACGTTTCTTCATGAATGTGATTTATCTTTGTCTAATTTACATGCCTATCACATCTTAGTGATGTGCACACCTAGCACATCTTAGTGCTTTCTCCCCTTCCCCCCAGCTCAGGAACAGGAAAAACCCTAAGGGATGAAGGTTCAGCAAAGGTAC
The DNA here is from genome assembly GCA_002844005.1 of Limosa lapponica baueri. Taxonomy (NCBI): domain Eukaryota; kingdom Metazoa; phylum Chordata; class Aves; order Charadriiformes; family Scolopacidae; genus Limosa; species Limosa lapponica. The sequence goes on along the minus strand of KZ506087.1, from coordinate 238,598 downwards.
TGTTCAGGATTTTAGGGGTTTCTGCAAGTCTGTGTTTTGTCCAGGTTGCAAAATACAGTGCTGGGGAAGGTGGGAGTTCATTCCACTCCTCTTAAATAGGTCAAGATGTTGCCTGTTTTCAGTGTGAATGGGCTGAGCACAGACGTGGCTGCATGTAGCAAATCATGTCGTACCAATAGTTTTCCTTAATAACATCATGGGGCTCTCATTAACGCATTGCAGTAATATCATGGGACTCTCAGTTGGCAGCAAGACACTGTTGAATAACTAGGATGCCAGAGTTTGGGATATTGTGAGCGCAGGTCGTCCCTCTGTGCTAATCTAGAAGCATCACGGGGCATTACGTATGCACAGAGCATAGCTGTCATCAAGCACTGTGGACAATTCACTACTTTTCCACTGCTTGACTGGGTTTACCATTACAATATTTTCCACAGTGTTTTATACAGTGAGCAGAAAAGCATTTTTGGATTTAATTGGGACAGATGTTTATTTATAACATTTTTAAAAGTAGCCTACAGATCAGGAAAAATTTTTTGCTCTCTTAAGTGTTTCTCCACTTCTTGTGCTCCACTTGGGCTTGACAGACAGAAAATTGTTCCTGGCTCACAAAGACAATAGTATTGTGAATGGTTTATTATTCTTAGCCCATTGAGTTGTGTTTTGCACAAATCAATTTAAAAATCTGCTGAGTTCCCAGTTATGCAAGACACCTGTACCTGCTGGTCTTCTGTGGCTATCTGAAGACCAGTGACCTCAGTGATCTTTGCAGGAAGGTAGTGGTCCCTTCACACAGGGTTCCTTGTAAGAATGTTCCGAGTGTGGTTAGACCTTCAGCCTGTCATGTAATCAGCTGTCATTCTGTCATGTGTTCCTGTGCAGAATCAGGAGGAGTACATTGATACACAAAAGTTGGCTGAAAAATATTACTCTGAAAGACAAGGGTACCTTGTTTTTTTTTTTTTATCTGGTGAAACTAATACTTCTAAAATGTATTGTGATGGCCTTATATCCCTGTTTTTGCCCATGCCAGAGGAGAAATAGGGGCATCCCTGTGCTTGGAGAAATAGAAACCTTTTTTTAAAAAAATGATCGGTTGCTCTTTACTTTCATTTACTTGTATGTAGTTTACAGAAAACACAGCCCAAGGTTTGTGAAACCCACAGCTCTCCTGAGAGTTCCCTAAACATCAAACCAAAGGCGATTAATGGTTTATGGTAGAACTTTCTGTCTCTATCTTGATGGTGGTTTGCTTTATGTGAAAGATGCGAGGATTCTTCAGTTCAGAAAACAGTAAAGCATCTCTTAGCCTAGTAATTATAGCACTCACTTAGAAGTGGATAGACCTAGTTTCAATGCAGTGCTCCAAACACTGCTTAGGGGTTTATTTGGACCTGACCAGAGTACCTCTTTCCAACATGTCTGCTTTAATCACTGAACAATTGAACCGTTGGCATGAAGGTGATGCGGCAGTCCTTTCCAAATGGGCCTGCTAAATCTGATGAGATGAAGGAGACTACCTCATTTGTGAACCTGATGGAATGAGGCAGAAGCCTTCTTAAATGGGGAATGACATACTGATAGAATGCTACAATTTTTAAATCTAAGGCAGAGCATGGGCTGCACTAGAACTGCATTCTTAAACACACAAAACTTTACACTGCTCCTCATGGAGGTATTCAAAGCCTTGGCTGTCTACCTTATAATGGATGTTTTTTCAGTCTAGGCCTTTCCTACAAGACAAGGGGAAAGACAGAGATTTGTAGAAACTAGCATCTCAGCTGGGCCACCTAACTTGGGCAAGTGAGTTAGCACTGGGAAAGTTTATAAGAAAAAGCAAGTTCAACTGACAGAAGGTTGATATGCTCTTCTGTTCCATGCTAGCTGTAGAAACCTCTCCTTTTTAGAGGAATTTCTCCATTCCTCGTATTTCAGGAAGATGTTGGCCCAAGTCCTGGTCACTGTTATATCTCCAGGTTACAGAGATTTTGATCTGGTATAACTCCTTGTGTATCTCTGAGTAGCTTTGCATTCTGCGGTGTGGACATTCCGTTAGATTGCAGATGTTAGATTGATGCATCTAGATGATGCAGACTTAGCTTATAGACAAATATTAACTTTGAAAATTCTTCTTAAATGGTGGATCTAGGTGTCTAAATGATCAGCATAGGTGCCGAAGGAGGCACCTTCCAGGATTAGATTAATGGATTTAGTTGACAAGGGAAACATTCAAAATGCTAACAGATAAATTTGACACAAAAATATTACAGTAGATAATCTTAGCAAGCATATCAAGAAACAAACATCCCTATCTCTGAGATAACCGTTAATATATTTCTCACTCCTCTCTGTCACTTTATAAGCCTGAATCCTGTCTAAGGACAAGTGTCTTACCACTTTTGGTTGTGCCTACTTAGGTGCTCTCTTTCAAAAGAATAACCCAAGGAGGCACTTCCTTCATGAAAGAACAGATGGTGAGTACCTTCCTAGTAGTTAGGAGTATTGCCTTCAGTCTCAACTCTCAGAATTGCTATATAATGTACAATGTAAACACTTGTGAATAGGAAGAAGCTTTTTCTGACCATCCGAGGAGACCACTTCACTAAATAGCCGTATATTTTGCATGAGAAAAATTTGATCCCAAAGGATTAAAGTGTTTTGACTATCCTGGAAAAAGACAAAACCCTTTCCAAGATGAATGCTACAGAACAAGAGCACTGAGCCCCAGCTGAGTTATTTCAGGGCAAGTTACGGTACAATAGCTGTTCTCCATGAACTCTCGGTGTGGAGACTATTTGTCTATAGTCATATAAGGTGAATGACAGGGTCTGACACAATTTAAATGTGCAGTT